>VMDO01013870.1:0-21825 GCA_007922755.1 Pedetes capensis | reverse complement strand
TTCAGAGTGAATTTTTACATTGCAATCTGAAGTATGCAAAAAATCTTTATCCAAGACTTGGGCCTAACCCAAAACTAGGCACAGAACTACAGAATTACAAGTTTTTGGTGCCTATGTACATATCATATACAATTTTTAAAACCAGGGACTTAAGTCTTTATTCCATCAAAAGGCCAAGAATTTTTATCATTATGTTGTGCAGTCACTGCAGTGACTAAGAACCAGATGTTGTTGTTGTTGTTGTTAGGTGCCATCCAGTCGGTATCTGACTCATAGTGACCCTGCATACAACAGGCAAAACACTATTGTTGGTGCTTCTCTGCTGTTCATCGTGTTTTCAATGGCAGATTGATTTTTGGGAGTGGGTTGCTAGTTCCTTCTCTCAAGCCTACAGTATCTGGTGTTCCCAGGTGGTCTCCCATCCCAGTACTAACCAGGCCTGACCCTGTGTAGCTTCCAAGACCTGATGGGATCGGATGCCACAGGGCTTATGGCTGCAGGCCAAGAATCAAATATTAGTCTTCCAAAAATAAGACAAAGCAAGGGGCCAAGCAAAATTCGGAAATGAAGTGACAAAAGAGGCATCATGTGGAAAAGCACAGTCTTCTTAGTCTCAGGCCCAATGTCTTTGCCACACCTACTGTAGAAATGCACCTACTGTAGCCTGTTATGTGGAGTCATCTTTCTATTAATATTTTTAGCATGTGATTGAAATGACGTAAATGCAGACGTCTTAACTGAAATCTTTCTCTTAATTCTTAACTGAGAATGTAAATAACCAACAAAGTAGTTAGTAGAACCACCTCTGCAGTAGTAAGCAAGTCTTTCTAAGAGACCTTCTTAATATGAATTTTAAATCTCTGGACTCAGGGGCATGTCTTGATCCCTTTCTGAAGAGCTGCCAGAGAAGCATGTCTAGTTAATTTCACAGCAAGTCACTGGGTATTGCTTTGCCGGTCACCACCTGGGGGGACTTACATGCATGAACTCCGTAGTTAGCATTCATTCTTTGGAATCCTTGACTTTCATATCTTGGCTTGCTTCTTCCCCAGTCTGGAGGTTTTGATTGTTTTTATTCCTATGAACCAGTCTACTTAAGCCTTTGTTTTTCACAGCTTGACACGGCAGCTTCCAGGGTCCTCCCTGTCTTACCTGCTCTGTGGCTGAAAGGTCAGGTGTGTTTCCTCTTGAAGCTTATACCACAGCAGTGTCAGACACAGTACGAACTGGGGAAGCTTTTACAGCTGTTTGTGGGAACAGAGCATCTCTTCTCTGATGGTGAGACGATCCTACCCCAAAGTTGGTGTTACGTTGGTTTCCTTAGCTCTCTGAATTTGTTGCTGATTAAATCAAACCGATATTGCCTTTCGCTCTTTTCCCCCTGTTTGGTACTTTCAAGTTTTTTGTTGAGTGAGAATGTTGTTCCTTTGTACTAGATTCTGAAATTTTTACTGCTAGAATTATATTGTCACATTTAGACTCAGATGAGCTGGAGAGCTCAGGTTTGCACAGAACAGTGATAGAATGCCAGACTCAATGCCAAATGTAGCCAGTGAGTCTGTTAACTGAAAGGAGAAGGGGAGTTTCCTAACATGCAGCATATACCGGCAGTACTTGTCAGTTACTGTGCAGACCAATGAACAGAGAGATGTTTGCATCGATCTGTAGTAATTTTAATTTGTCCAGAAATTAATTTTTTGTTGTTTGCCATGGTTAAACTTTGAATAATTACAAAGACTAACTACAGGCCAGGTACAGTGGCACATGCCTGTAATCCCAGCAATTTGGGAGGCAGAGGCAGGAGGATTGCAAGTTCGAGGCCAGAGGCAGTCTGTGAAACTTAGCAAGACCTTGATTTAAAATAAAAAATAAAAATGGTATCAGGGTGCAGCCCAGTTGCAGAGCACTTACAAAGTATGTACAAGGCCCTAGGTGCAACCTCTCAACTACCACCAAAAAAGAAAGAGGGGGGGAAAAAAAGACGACTGTATCGTTAACCATTACTATAAAATTTTTATTCGTGTGTACATTACTTTTTTTTTTTTTTTTTTTGGGGGTCAGCCTCTTTGTAGCCCAGACTGGCTTTGAACCCCCATCCTCCTGCCTCAGCCTCCTAAGTACAGGGATTACAGGTGTGCACCACCATGCTGGGGTCTAATTACTGCTATTTTTGTAGAATATTTGTGTTTGTATGTGTGCATTATGTGTGTGTATGTAGATATGCATGGTGCTTAAGAGAACAGAAATACATTCTTTAAAAATCCATGTTTTAGCCAAGCACAGTGGTGCACACCTACAATCCCAGCAGCTAGCAAAGTGGTGCCAGGAGGATCGTAAGTTTGAGGCCAGAGGCATCTGGCTAACTTAGCAAGACCCTGACTCAAAAAAAACCAAACACACTGAGGGTGTAGTCTAGTGATGGAACACTTGTAACGTATGTGCAAAGCCCTGGGTTCAACCCTCAGGTACCACAAAACAAACAACAACAACAAAACAAAAAAACACATTTTACACTTGTATGCTGGTACTGGAGTCCAGGGCCTGCCTGGGTTACATAGCAAGATCCTATCTCAAAAAAAAAAAAAAAAAAAACCAAAAAACCCAGGAAGGGAAAAAACAAACAAAAACCTGTGTCTTACATAATGCCAGTAAGGAAACCTGACATGCTCACACTGGAGGTTATTGTGGCATTGAAAACAGCCTCCACGGAGTGTTTCTCATGCCCTTCCCTTATGATAAAACATACAGAGGTTCTACATAGGCTATTTGGATGTGGAGGCAAACCCAGTCACATAAAATATTTGTGGAGAATTCTTGGTCTGTCTCTTGTGCAGTGCTAGGGGTTGAACTCGGTCTCATGAATGCTAGGCAAGCACTCTACCACTGAGCTATCTCCCAGTTCTGGGGAATTGTTAATGTTATTGTTGTTTAGGTGCCGTCGAGTCGGTGTCCAACTCCTAGCGACCCTACATACAACAGTTGTTGTTGTTGTTGTTAGGTACCGTTGAGTCGGTATCCGACTCATAGCGACCCTCTGTACAACAGGGGAAACACTATTGTCAGTGCTTCTCTGCTGTTCATAGGGTTTTCAATGGCAGATTGATTTTTGGGAGGCGGTTGCCAGGTCCTTCTCCCAAGCCTACAGCTTCTGGTGTTCCCAGGCGGTCTCCCATCCAGGTACTAACCAGGCCCGACCCTGCTTAGCTTCTGAGATCTCACAGGATCGGATGCCACAGGGCTACAGCTGCAGGCACATACAACAGGGGAAACAGTATTTTCCAGTGCTGTTCATAGGGTGTTCAATGTCGGATTGATTTATGGGAGTGGGTTGCCAGGTCCATCTCCCAAGCCTACAGCACCTGGTGTTCCCAGACAATCTCCCATGCAAGTACTAACCAGGCCTGACCCTGCTTAGCTTCTGAGATCTGACGGGATCGGATGCCACAGGGCTATGACTGCAGGCTTGTTAATGTTATTAGGGTAATCATTTCACGGGATATCAAGAAGAACTCCACTGGGCCTCCCTGTGTTAAGTAGATAGATATCAGAAGGAGCAAATGATGCTCTGTTCCAAATCCAGTGTACCACCTTCCAGCCTGGGGGGGTTGGCCAGCTGTGTTTTCAGCCATCGTACATATTATATGTCCACAGGATGCTTGCATTGAGTGGAACAGATGACCAAAGAAATTTCATCAAGTAAGTGCAAAATCCAGAGAAAGATGGGACTAGTTTGAGTGAACTGCTAAAATATTCCCACTGCATTGCTACTACAGTGAAGGCCACCAACCTCTGCTTCTATGTAAAACCATATGCATAGATTGAGTTCATGTGCAAATGTCTAACAGTTCTTAGAGGAGAGAAGGCAAGCCTTACTACTAAGCATTTTAAAGGGCCATTTTTGCATCATTAGTAGAAAAGGAATGACATTGCTTTTGTTAATCAAAATAGGAAAACGTTTTTGTTTTTCCTTTTGCTCACATTAGTATGTTAAACCCATATTTTCCCCCTTGTATTTTGTTACTATTGAAGTACCATAGCAGTGTTTTTTTCCTTAAATGTTTGTATCTTCTTGTCTTTGGCACAGGTCCAGATGTAAAGAAGCTGTGTGTTCTTAGCCAAATTTTGAAGGATACACCCATAGCCATTAATCATGTAATTATTACCAGCTACAGCGTTGAGAATTTTCAGAATGAATGTAGATTGGTTGTGGAAAGACTACAGATGGATGGACAGTTTGTTTTAGCCAGGAGAGTAGCAGAATTAGCTGAGTTACCTGTGGACAGCCTGGTTATTGAAGAGGTATCATCAATCCTTTAAGTTATTCAAAGTCTGTGTGTGTGTATGCACACATGTGGCTTGAGGGGGTGCCAAGATTCGAACCTAGGGCCTTGCACATGCTAGGCAAGTGCTCTGCCACTGAGCTACATCCCCAGCCCTTTATTTTTAAAGACAAGGTCTTACTGTGAAGCTCAGGCTGACATTGAACTCATGATCCCCTCAAATGTCATTCAGTTAGATAAATTGAGAAATATTTTTTCTACTTTAACTTTCCAGATAAAATATTCAAGGTCAGCTGTAGCCACATCCCATGCTCTCTGACTTGATTTAATTTGGGTAAATATATGCTTGAGGAACATTACATAATACTTCTTTATCTAGGAAAGGCTAAGTTTTGCTTTGTTAAATTTCACAGATGATACAGGAAATGCGGACCCTAAAACATATTGAACAGTGGTCCCTCAAACAAGCAAGAATTGACTTCTGGAAAAAATGCCATGAAAATTTCAAGAAAAATTCCATTTCAAACAAAGCAGCTTCTTCCTTTTTCTCCATACAGGCCCTTGCGGCCTGTAAGCACCTGGCTGGACAAAGTCACGTTGAGGAGCGCCATCTGCTGCTCACCCTAGCAGGGCACTGGCTTGCCAAGGAGGACCCGGTGCCCTTGGACAAGCTGGAGGAGTTGGAGAAGCAGATCTGGATCTGCCGTATCACCCAGCACACCCTTAGAGGGAGTCAGAGAGAATTAGAGGCCAGATTTTCTCAAAATGTCTCAGCTAGTGGTGAACTTACCTTTGATGGCTTAGCCAGTAAGTTTTCCTTCTCCAAGTTGGCTGCTCTGAACACACCAAAATATTTACAACTTAATGGCCTTCCATCCAAAGAGACGTGTGAGAATAAACTAGATTGGAAGGAGCAAGAATCACTAAACTATTTGATTGGGCTCCTACTGGATGATGGCTCTGTTCATGAAGCAAGTCGAGTATGCCAGTATTTTCACTGCTACAACCGAGATGTGGCATTGGTGTTGCACTGTAGAGCCCTGGCCTCCGGAGAGGCTAGTGTGAATGACCTGCACCCAGAGATCTGTGCTCTCCTACATAGTGCTGAGCCACCTGAAGAAAAGGAGGAGCCTGGAAGTCCTCTAAGAAAAGTCCACAGCAGTAAGTGAAGGAGAGCACATTGCCCTGAGTGCCAAATGGTGCTGTTGGCACCAGCTCTAAGAAGGAAGAGTCCATTGTAGCATAATAGTTACACTAAGTTGTAAGAATGGCAACTTTTTTCCCAAGTAATCCATTGTGGTGGTGGTGGTGGTGGTGTTAGGTGCCGTCGAGTCGGTATCCAACTCATAGCGACCCTCTGTACCACAGGGGAAACACTATTGTCAGTGCTTCTCTGCTGTTCATAGGGTTTTCAATGGCAGATTGATTTTTGGGAGGGGGTTGCCAGGTCCTTCTCCCAAGCCTACAGCACCTGGTGTTCCCAGGCGGTCTCCCATCCAGGTACTAACCAGGCCCGACCCTGTTTAGCTTCCGAGATCTGACGGGATCGGATGCCACAGGGCTACCTCATAGGGTTTTCAGTGGCAGACTGTTTTGGGATTGCCTTGGGAGTGGATTGCCAGGCCCTTCTCCCATTTTTGCAGTGCTGGGAATTGAACTCGGGACCTCAGAGACTGCAGTGCAGCGCTCTACCCACTGAGCTAAATCCCAGCCCAAGTAATCCATAAACTAGTTAATTACTCAAAAAGAGAGAAACATCTGTCTTTTAACTAGCTTATATGTCAGAGTTAGAGGGAATCCATCTGATGTGTAGCTAGTTTGCTGAAATTTGTTGTATGCATACGATTTCAGTCGTACATTGATAGTACATAGAAATAAACTAGCCTTTTATGTGAACCTTGTATCATACGGCTTTGGTAAGATCACTTTTTCTAGGAGTCTTCTCATAGATTTCCTAGAATTTTCTACATGGATAGTTATGTCATCTGCAAATTGACAATTTTATTTCTTCTTTTCCGCTCTCTATGCCTTTTATTTCTCATTTTTTGCTTTATTGCACTGGCTAGGTCTTTTAGCATTGTGTTGGACAGAAAAAGGGTGAGAATGGACATGCTTGCTTTATTATTGACCTTAGGAGGAAAGCACTCAATCTTTCATTATCACCTATGATATTGTTGTTAACTGTTAGGTACCATCAGAGTCCGACTCATAGTAACCCTCTTAGGATTTTCAGTGGCTGATTGTTTCAGGATCATTTTTGGGAGTGGACTGCCAAATCCTTCTCCCATTTTTGGGGTGCTGGGGATCAAACCCCAGTCCTCAAAAGTGTGGAGCAGTGCTCTACAAACTGAGCTAAACGCTAGCCACATACGGTACTGTTGTTATTGTTAGATGTCCTCAAGTCAGTGTCCTACTCAGCAACCCTGTGTACAGCACACAAAACAATATTGTTAGAGCTTCTCTGCCATTCATAGGGTTTTCAATGGCTAATTGTTTTTTAGAAGAAGATTGCCAGGTCTCTGTCCCAAACCTATAGCACCTGGTGTTCCCAGGTGGTCTCCCATCCAAGTAATAAGCAGGCTTGACCCTGCTTAGCTTCTGAGACCTGACAGGATTGGATGCCACAGTGGTATGGCTGCAGGCATATATGGTACTACCTATAGGTTTTTTCAAGATATGTCTTATTGGGTTAAGGCAGTTCCTTTCTGTTCCTATTTTGGTGAGAGTTTTTATCATGAATCAGTGCTGAATTGTCATTTTCTTTCTGTGTTTATTGATCTAATCATGTAGTTTTTTTCCTTTTTTAGACTATGAATATGACAGACTATATTAATTGATCTTTGAATATTGAACCAGCATTGCATTCCTACTATAAACTACACTTGATCCTGGTGCATTATCCTTTTTGATATAGAGCTGGATTTGATTTGCTATTCTATTGAGTATTTTTGCATTTATGTTCATGGAAAATAGTGGTCTGTATTTTTGTTTTTTTAAATACTGTTTTGTCTTGTTTTTGTATCAGTATAATGCTGTTTTCTTTTTTCTTTTTCTCCCCCCCCCTTTTTTTTCTTTTTTGTGGTACTAGGGTTTGAACCCAGGGCCTCAAGCCTGCATGCTTTGCAAGTGCTGCACCACTGAGCTGCGCCCCCAGCCCATTTTTTTAAATTTTTGAGACAGAGTCTCATTAAGTTACGCAGACTGCTTCTGGTCTTGAACTTGCGATCCTCCTGCCTCTGCCTCCAGAGCCACTGGGATTATACGCATGTGCCACCTCGCCTGGCTTCATCCATAATTTTTTTAAAAAATTGTGGGAATTTGTTGTTGTTTTGGAGACAGGCTGTTGCTATGTAGACCCAGCTAGCCTTGAACTCTCTAGGTAGCCCAGGCTACACTCCTCCTGCCTCAGCTGCCATGCCTGGCTGAAATGTTTTTTTTATTCTTAGTTGGTATTTTTTTTTCTTTTATCTTTTTTTTTTTTTCCTTGAAAAATTTTTTTTAACACCATACTTTCTCCTTTGGTTCTGATTTTGTTTTGTTTTTTTCCTTTTTGCAGTACTAGGTGGCTGAACCCAGGGCCTAGCTCACACTTTGCAAGCTCACTACCACTGAACTGCACCCTAGCCCCTCTTTTATTTTTTATTTTTTATCTTAACGCAGAGTCTCACTAAATTATACAGGCTGCTTCTGACCTCAAACTGAAGGTCCTCCTGCTTCTGTCTCCCAAGTCATTGGGATTACAGGCATGTACCACTACACTTGGCAAGCTTTTTAATCTTTTTTTTTTTTTTCCTCTGTTCAGATTGGATATTTCTTTTGGTCTGTCTTCCAAATCACTGACCTGTCATTTCCATTCTGCAGTTGTCTTTATTTATGATTTTTAAATTTCACTTGTTTTTTAGTTCTAAAATTTCCACTGTCTTCCTCTTTATATATATTTCTTTGTTGAGAATTCAGTATTTTGATTTGTCTCAATCGTATACAGCTGCTTATTGGAACATTCATATAATAGCTGTTTTAAAGTATTTATCAGATAATTTTTTTGTCAAACAGATAATTTCAGCATATGTGCTGTTTTAATGCTAATTGGCTTCTCTTTTTTTCATTTGAGTTGAGGTTTTCCTGCTTTTTTTGTATACTTCACCCATTCAGAGGTTGCATCCTGGACATTGTGGATAGTTTATTATTAAGATATGTTGTTTGAATCTCTGGATCTTATTTCAGTCCTATATAGAATGTTGACATTTTTTAGCCAGGCACTGTGTCACACACTTGTAATCCTAGTGACTTGGAAGGCTGAGGTAAGAAGATCACGAGTTCAAAGCCAGAGGCAGCCTGTGCAAGTTAGTGAGACCCTATTTCAAAAGAATTTTTTTTAATTTGGGGGTGCAACTCCCCAGTACTGCAGGCTGAAAAAGAAAAAGAAAAAAGGAGAAAAAAATGTTGATTTTTAATTTTATTATTATTAATTTTTTCTTTTGAGACCTTGTTAGGTTCTGTGGACTGTTGTTCCAACATCGCTCAGTCTCCTTAGTAGTACTTTTCAGATCTATCCTATATGTGCTTCCTACCTAGTGGTCAGCTTATGACCTGCATCGTGGGCTCTGGTTTAATTTGGTTCTTGGAGGATATGGTATGCTAGTTAGGATCAGATCCATACGTGCAGTAGGAGTGAGCCCTGTAGTTCATAAAAACCTCACTTGATTGCTTTCGTGAGCCTTTCCCAGGTAGTTTGTTTCCTTGAGGCTTCCCTTTTCAGTCCTCTGGCCAGTAGCTGAAGATTAGGTTGTCCCCACACACGTCCCTAACTGTGTCCATTGCTAGGGCCAAGTAATAGGTGGGCAGTGCAAAAAGCAACAGGGACTTGCTCTACTCTTTTAAGTCCAGAGCACCTCTGCCTGGAAAAGGTTCCCTCTCCTCTCTGAATTTTGGCTCACTACAGCTGCCTCTGCAGCTGCTACCACCCCTCCCAATGGGGGGTTTGGGTGCCAGGGCAAGGGAGAATGGGCATTGAGTTCCTTTCCTGCCCCTTGAACTGGCACTAGAGGGCCTTACCTGCACTGGGCGCCAGTACTCGCCTTTGTGCTCTTGTGCATGCGTGCACGTGCATAAGAAGCTGGGAAGGAAAGAGGGAGAGCTGTCTCCTACACCCCATCTCAGTTTTGAGTTTCAGGTGGCACTGTATTCAGGCTGGAGCTTACACTGGAGGGGGCAGGTGGTAATTCTGGCCATCTTCACTTTGCCTGCTACATTTTACCTTTCAGCATCCTCCGTAGCCACTGAGTGCACTGTGTCCAGGTTTAATATGGAATTCGGTGGGGAAGAGAGGCTGGAGTGAGCAGATTCCATATTACCTAGAATTGGATGAATAGGAATAACATTATTTTTGTCTTTTTTTCCAAGTAAACTCATTTTATTAGTAATTTTTAGGGGTAATTTCCATACCTGCATTTCATTGTACATTGCTCATGTTCACTACCCCGTTACCCTCTCATGACCTTTATCCTTCATCTTCTCCCTCCCCACCAGTGGTCTCTCTTCTACTTGCATGTCTTTTTTGTGAGTATATCTATCTATATATATGTACATCCCAATTTTGCCTCAAGGGCAATCTGTGTGATATTTCCTTTCTTTTAACCCATTACCCTTTCTTCTTCACCCCCACTCCTTTTCTTTAGTCCATTATCTTTCCCTACATAGTCCTCTTCTACTTTTGTGACCTGTATGCTTTAATAATGAATATATATTGAAGTCTGACATCCACATATGAGAGAGAACACATGTTATTTATCTTTCTGGTCTAGCTTGTTTTGCTTAAAATGATCCCTAGTTGCATCCATTTCCAAGCAAATGCCCTAATTTTATGGCTGAATAAAATTCCATGGTGTATATATACACCATAATTTCCTTATCCACTCGTCTGTTATGGACCCCTAGGTTGATCCCATATCATGGCTGTTGTGAATAGAGCTACAATAAGCATGGATGAACAGGTGTCTCTATGGTATATTGACTTATATTCCTTCCGATATATACCCAGGAGTGGGATAGCTGGATCATATGGTAGTTCTGTTTTCAGTTTTTTGAGGAACCTCCATACTGATTTCCATAGTGGCTGCAGCAATCTGCATTCCCACCAGCAGTGTAGTAGGGTTCCTTTCTCCCTACATCCTCACCAGCATTTGTTGTTCTTTGTTTTATTGATGGTAGGTGTTCTGACTGGGATGAGATGCTATCTCAGTATAGTTTTGATTTCCACTTTCTTGCTGGCTAAGGATGTTGAACATTTTTTCATACGATTATTAGCCATTTATATTTCTTCCTTTAAGAAGTCTCTGTTCAGATTTTTTGCCCATTTTTTGATTGGATACTTTGCTTTACTAGTGTTAAATTTTTTGCATTCTTTATATTCTAGGTGTTAAAACTCTGTCTCATGTATAGCTGGGAAATATTTTCTCCCATTCTGTAGGCTGTGTCTTCACTCTGGTAATTGTGTCCTTTGCTGTGCGCAAGCTTTTTAATTTAATGCAATCCCATTTGTCAATTTTTGCTATTGTTTCCTATACTATTGAGTCCTATTTAGAAAGTCCTTGCATATGCCTATGTCTTGGGGTGTTTTTCCTGTTTTCCCTTACAGGTTCAAAAGGTTCAGGCCTTAAATTAAGGTCTTTGATCAATTTTAAACTGATTTTTGTACAAGGTGAGAAAGAGGAATCTAGTTTCAGTCTTCTATATGAGGATCTCCAGTTCTTCCAACTCCATCTTAAAATTATAAGAAACATAGTGACTGCAACATTGGGCTTAAACATAAAAAGATTATATGCATGGCACAGTGCTGAATAGTGTTTCATTGTGTTGTACATAGGGTCACTGTTGGATCGGGTCTGACTCAATGGCACCCAACAACAACTCCATCTGTTGAAGAGACTGTCTTTTCTCCAACTTAATCTTTTGGCACCTTTGCCAAATATCAGGTGGCTATAGCTGCATGCCCTCATGTGTCTGTCAGCTTGTGCTTTGGGGACTTGCATGTTGCTGTGATACTGAAAGCTATGCCACTGGTATTTCAGATACTAGCAGGACCACACATGGGGGACAGGTTTCAGCTTAGTTTCCAGGATAAGACAGACTAGGGAGAAAAACCTGAAAGCTCACTCCCAAAATAATTAGCCATTGAAAACCCTGTGAATAGCAGAGAAGCACTGTATAATACAGTGCCAGAAAATGAGTGCTCTAGGTTGGAAGAGTTGCTTCCTCAAAGTACAGTCGACCTTCATGATGGGAATGGAGTAAAGCCCCTGGGACCTCCATTTGCTGATGTGACATGACTCAAAATAAGAAGAAAGATAGTATTTGCAACAGTGGGCTTAAAAGTAAGACCAATCCTGTGTATAGCAGTGTCCAGTAGTGTTTTGTTCGGTTATACATAGGGTTGCTATGAGTCAGACCCCACTTGATGACACCTGATGACAACAGTAGCTGCATGGGTTATTTTTGGATCCTCTGTTCTGTTCCATTGGTCTACCTGTCTGTTTTTATGCCAGTACCATGCAGTTTTTATTACTGTGACTTTGTAGTATAACTTGAAATCGGGTATTGAGCTACCCCCTGCATTGTTCTTTCTGTTCAGGATTGCTTTAGTGATTTGGGGGTCTTTCATGCTTCCATATGAATTTTTGGACTGCTTTCTCTACTTCTGTGAATAATGTCATTGGGATTTTGATGGGGATTGCATTGAATCCATAGAGGCTTCTGGCAGTATAGCCACTTTCACAATATTAATTCTTCCAATCCATGAGCACGGGAGATCTTTCCATCTTCTGGTGTCTTCTTCAGTTTCTTTCTTTGATGTATTAAAGTTTTCATTGTAGAGTCTTTCCCCTCCTTGCTTAGGTTTATTCCCAGATATTTTATATCTTTTGAAGCTATTGTGGGATTGTCTTCCTGATTTCCTTCTCTTTCTGCTCATTATTGGTATACAGAAAAGCTGTTGATTTTTGTATGTTGATTTTATATCCTGCTACTTTGCTGCAAGTATTTATCATCTCTAAGAGTTTCCTGGTGGAGTCTTTAGGGTCTTTTAAGTATAGGATCATATTGCCTGCAAATATGGATAATTTGACCTTTTTCTTTTCCTATTTGGATCCCTTTTCTTTCTCTTGCTTTATTGCTGTGGCTTTTTCTTTAAACTGTATTTTTCATAATGCTTAATATTTTAAATGCAAAAGTTTCACATGTTTACTGTGGCAACACAATACAGAAGTGCATAAAGTAAAAAATGAATTCAATTCTCTATCACATTCCCCACAATAGAGCTGTCTTTTACTTGTTTGGTATGCATCATCTTTTATATGCAGGTACAAGCACATACATTATAAAGGTGCTAAAAATACGTACACATTGACCATATTAAAATTATAGTGCTCAATATAAATCAAGTGACCGCAAAAATGGGAGAAGGGCCTGGCAATCCACTCCCAAGGCAATCCCAAAACAGTCAGCCATTGAAAATGACTATGAGTCGGATACTGACTCCACGGCACCTAACAACAACAACAATTTGGGATTTAGCTCAGTTGGTAGAGCACTGCACTGCAGTCTCTGAGGTCCTGAGTTCAATTCCCAGCACTGCAAAAATGGGAGAAGGGCCTGGCAATCCACTCCCAAGGCAATCCTGAAACAGTCAGCTATTGAAAACCCTATGAGGGTCGCTATGAGTCGGATACTGACTTGACGGCACACTGACTCGATGGCATCTAACAACAACAACAACAATATAAATCAATAACAAAAGGTGAATACAAGTCACATTTGATTTCTGCAATTACAGGAGGTCATTCTACACACTGATAACATTATTCAACTTCAAAAAGTAATAAGCAGCTCTTAAAATATGTATATATTTTTTGTCACCCTGGGGTGTATGTGTTTTAAACATGAGATTTTATCAGATTATCTATAACATATTTTCCCGTCAGTACATAGGGATTGGCCCCTTTCTTATGGCTACAGAGTATTCCACTATATAGATTTACCATGATTTATTTAATGGTGCTGTATTGATACTCATTTAAATTTTTCTTATTTTTGCCATGAGAAAGTGCTATGTGAATATTCTACTTTTTTACTAATTGTTGTTGTTAGGTTCCGTCAGGTTGGTGTCTGACTCATAGCAACCCTATGTACAACAGGCAAAGCACTATTGTCAGTGCTTCTCAGCTATTCATAGGGTTTTCAATGGCTGATTGTTTTTTGGGAGTGGGTTGCTGGGTCCTTCTCCCAAGCCTACAGCACCTGGTCTCCCATCCAAGTACTAACCAGGTGCAACCCTGCTTAGCTTCCAAGATCTGATAGGATCAGACACCACAGTGGTACAATTGCAGGCTTTTTCCTAATAGAAACCCTGTAACAAATGAAGACAGTTTTGTCTTATTTCAGGCTAAGGTTTTCTTTGGTTGGATTTTTGAGGGTTTTTGCAATGCTGGGGATTGAACCCATGTCCTGCACAAGGCTATACAAGTGCTCTGCCACTGAGTGGTGCTCCAGCTCCCAGATTTTTTAAAATCAGGATTGGGTATTAATTTTCCTAAATTTTCCTATACCTTTAAAGTGTATTTATATTTTGAAAATGAGTATGAGGAAGATTGACTTGAGAGGGAAGAGAGGCTAGCAGTAGGAGACAGCAGCCTCTCAGTGCTGGGTGCCTGAGGGCTGGAGCTGGCAGTACCCAAGGAGGGCCGGCTAAATGTGGGGACTCAGTGCTGGTCTTTAGAGCACTTGGGTGGCTTGGAGTCTCTTGTAGCATGAGGTCTTTGGGTAGCCCTGGCTGAGAATTCCTTGCAGGAGATGATAAAAGAAGTTTGAGTGGGGCCCTGTTAAAAGGGGACCCAGACCAAGGGGGTCATAGGAGTGCAGTGCAGGGAGCTGGGTGGAGAGGTGGAGGGTGGCCTCACCCTGTCAGCCTGCAGCCCCTCAGACTGTGTCTGTCTCCAGCTTCGAGCCTGGAGAGCCTGTCATTAGTGGCGGTGCACCCCGGTGATGAGGTGCTGACGCATCTGCAAACTCTAACAAGCAAGTGCCTCAGTGGGAAGAACTACTGCCGGCAGGTGCTCTGTCTCTACGAACTCGCCAAGGTACGTGCCAAGTGGGGAGCCCTTCTGGGGACAGCCAGGACCTCAGGGTAGTACTCTTGTTGGGCTGCTCGCCCCTGTCAGTCTACCTTTGGGGAGGACGCCAGCTTGAGGCCTAGCTGCAGCTCATCTAACCAGAAATCTAGGGCAAGAATTTTCCATGGGCCCGACTTCATCTACTAATGATGGTTTGAATAGAAGGCTCCCTGCTAGGCCTCAGGCCTTAGAGTTTGCTTCTTGACTGGGGCATGGAGTGCAATGACTAAAGACAGTAGACAGCAGCCAAGAATTGTCCATGACTGGGGGACAAAAATAGTTGACAGGATGTGGAAAAGCATGAGCAAAATAAAGCCTTGCTTAAGCCCTGCGGTGCACACGTGCAATTCC
The DNA here is from genome assembly GCA_007922755.1 of Pedetes capensis. NCBI lineage: Eukaryota > Metazoa > Chordata > Mammalia > Rodentia > Pedetidae > Pedetes > Pedetes capensis. The sequence continues at coordinate 7,028 of VMDO01013870.1, read as the reverse complement.
AGCGACTTGGAAGCTGAGGCAGGAGAATCGAAGGCTCAAGGCCAGAGGCAGCCTGTGTAATTTAGCAACATGCTGACTCCAAATAAAAAAATTAAAAAGGGGCTGGGGGATGGCTCCGTGGTAGAGGCCCTTGCAAAGTATGTGTGAGATCCTGGATTCAACCCCCCTCAGTACTACCAGAAAAGAGAAAACAAAAACAACGAATTGTCTTTTGCTTTTTACTTGGTTTCTAAAAGTGCCTCTGGCTGGCTTTGCCTTCCTCTCAGGAGCTGGGCCACTCCTACACAGATGTTGCTGCTCAAGACGCTGAGGCCACGCTCCAGGCAATCCTTGCCTCTCAGCAGCCTGACCGATGCAAACGAGCCCAGACCTTCATCAGCACCCAGGGCCTCAAGCCAGACGTTGTGGCTGAACTAGTGGCTAAAGAGGTGACACAAGAGCTGCTGACCCCCCCGGAAGGAACAGGTGCCCTGACCTCCAGACCTCCCACCCTCTCGGGCACAATTCCCAAATCCCTACAGTAAGGACTCGGCTGTTACACCCTTGTGCAGCCTTTATGTTGCCTTCTCAAGACTCCAGATTATACTCGGAGACGTCACATTGATTTTGTTGCTGCTTCATAGTGTTTTCTGATCATGCTTAGAATAACTCTGAGCCAGACAAACTCCTGTCCCAGAAGGTGACCAGTAGGCCAAGGTCTCAGAGGTCCTCGGTGGCAGAGCCGCAGGAGGAGCTGTGTTGGGGTCACCTCTGCTGCTAGGCCTGGGCAGAATAAGCCTTCCAGTGCTGCACTTTTGTCCCTGTCCCAACTCTTTCATGGCAAACCCTGTGCCTGTCTCCATGTCTTTCTGCACAGGACATAAGCAGATGTTCAGCCCGCCAGAGGGAAACCAGACTTTTCTTCAGCTAACTGCTCTGTGTCAGGACCGCACGTTGGTAGGGATGAAGCTGTTGGATAAGATCTCTTCTATTCCCCACGGGGAACTGGCATGCAGTAAGTTTTAGGTCTTTTTCTTACATGTTTTGAGCCTAAACATGTCTTCTAAAGATCTCCTAGAATAGTCTCTCCAAAACTTGATTTGGGTCCTTTTTCCCTCTCTGCATACCTAGCCCTCCAGGATGGGTTCTGAGTTCTTGGTAGAAAGCTGTAAATTAATTGAAGAAAATTCAGAAGATATGGAAAAGTGGTCTAAAATTTAAAATCAGACAAAAAAGTAGCTTTAATTACCTCTATATCGTCCTGCAGAGGGGTATTTATTATTGTCCCCATTTTAGAAGGGACGAAGCTGAAGTTTAGAGTTGGTTAATTTATAGCCGATTGGGGTGTGGTGGTGCATGGCTGTAATCCCAGCACTCCGTAGGCAGAGGACAGGGGATTGCAAGTCCAAGGCCAGCCTGGGCTGCACAGTGAGACCCCTTTCTCAAAAAACCAATGGCTGGGAATGTAGCTCAGTTGTAGAGCACTTGCCTAGCATGTGCAAGGCCCTGGTTCAATCCCAGAACCACCAAAACAAATAGCTGATTTGCCAAGCTGGTATTTGAAGCCAGTCTGTGATTTCAAAGCCAGCTCATTACAGGTGTTCAGCAGTATGGTTGCTCTAATCTTTTTCTGTGCCAGACTCAGGGTTTTCTTTTCTGAAAGCTAGTGTTATACTGGGCCTCAGTGGTAAGAGTGCTTGTCTGGTATGCATGATGCCCTGGATTCAGTCCCTTCTGCTACAAAAAGAAAAAGCATTATACTTTGTATAATCTTTATAGTTTTTTTACTTTATGACTATGCCATCAACATTTTTCATGTTACTGTGAATAGTCTATATAACTTAAAGGTTACATAGTATTTCTCATATGTAATTAAAATTCTATCCAATTGTGGGAACTTTAGATTGCTTCCAATTTTTGCTCTTTTAAACATGTTGATAAGGCCCTCAGAGGAAGAGTGAGAGCATTCTACTCAGACTGGCCTCTTCACCTTCTGCCAGGTGGAGGTCAACAGTAGGTGGACAGAGGTCACAACTTCATCTTAGCAGTGTCCCACTCCCTCAGCCACAGAGCTCCTGATCCTGGCCCATCACTGCTTCACCCTGACGTGCCACGTGGAAGGCATCATCAGAGTCCTGCAAGCCGCCCGGATGCTCACAGATAACCACTTGGCCCCCAGCGAGGAGTATGGGTTGGTGGTGAGTCACCCCTCAACCACACCCTCCGTCCTGAAGCAGCCTTTGAGAGGAGTGGGTTATAGCTGCCTCTAGTCTATATAACTTAATGGTTATGTAGTTATTATACTAGAGGCCAGCTCAAAGCTGGGGTGGTCTCGGGGAATTCTGCCCGTCAGGGTCTCACCACCAGCTTGATAGTGGGCTGGCCTGCCCAGCCCTCTCCTCCAAGTACAGTTTCTGTCAGAGGAGATTGCTCCAGAGGAGCCAAAAGCAAGAGTCTCCACATGTTCCAGGGCAGGTAGCTTTTCTAGAGGGTCAAGGTTCAGACCTTCCTCTCACCCATGAATTGACTGCTGAATCCTTTCATGCCTCCCCCAATTCTCTGGCCGGGGTAGAGGAGTAAACCAAAGTTTGCTGGAATGAGAAGTGACAGGGAGAGAAGAGCCTGCCCAGCAGATGGGAACTGCTAGTGGCATCCCAAAGACTTGCATTTAAAGGTCCTCCAGAGAGGTCCCGTTGGGTGCATGTGTGAGAGCGAGGCATGATGGCCTGGCTGTTCCCCTCCTTCCCATGGAGCTTGGCATCTGAAAGCAGCCAAATTGATGGGGGCAGCAGTCTGGCTCTGAGAGCTCGAGGTGATGCTAATGCAAGTGTCTCCCCCTAGGTGCGTCTCCTCACTGGCATCGGAAGGTACAATGAGATGACATACATATTTGATTTGCTGCATAAAAAGCACTACTTTGAAGTGTTGATGAGGAAGAAGCTGGATCCGGTAGGTGGGAAGCAACCAGTTGCAGGACGATGAGCACCAAGACATTCAGGAGTGTCCGGAATAAGCCCAATCAGGGTGGCCCTGGGATGTGCAGGAGAGGGGATTAGGGCCTTCCCTGGGACACAGGCTGTAAGCAGTGGCTGAAGATCAGCATCAGGTAGTGGTTATGCTGATGCTAACTAATAAGAAGAGGTGGTCGCCCACCTCAGCCTGTCTTACCTGCCTCTGTTGCTTGAAGAAAGGCCTGTTCTGGCAGGAGCAAAATCCTTCCTGAGAACCATGCTGAAAGTGGCTTGTCAGCTCTGAGACTGCTTGAGAGCTTTTAAGGGTAGAAGTCTTCTCCCTTCTGAAGTTACTGCTCACATTCCCAGCAGCAAAGAGGACATGCCCTTTGCCTTATACTCAGGATAGTGTAAACTTTATCCATTTTTGTATTTTCCTTTTTCTTCGGATATTTTGAGGAACTTTCAGAACCAGAGGACTCAGCCAATCATACCCTGTGGTCCTTGGTTGAGATCTTGCTGTTCCTTTTTCTCCTGGGCAGAGTGGCACCCTGAAGACAGCCCTGCTGGACTACATCAAGCGCTGCCACCCAGGGGACAGTGAGAAGCACAATATGATTGCCCTGTGCTTCAGCATGTGCCGGGAGATAGGGGAGAACCACGAGGCTGCTGCCTGCATCCAGCTGAAATTGATTGAGTCGCATCCTTGGGGTGAGCAGGGTCACAGCAGCAACCCCAGAGCAGAACTTCTAACCATGATGGGTTTTAGGGCTTAGGGCAGAAGCCCAGCAGCCTGGCTATTAGAAGCTCCAGCTGCAGATAGGAGATGGGGGTATATGGAACCCATTTGCACCTTGCGATTGCACTCTGGCGCTGTGTGGCCTGAGCAGCCAGGGTATCATCCACCAGGAACTGTAGTGTATGGTGAAGCCAGAAAAGCCTGAGTTGGCGTCAGAAAGAAAGAAACTAGAGGGGGCAGCAGGTCTTACTGTGGAGTAGTAAAGTTAGGGTGTGTGTGCATTTCTGGTCCAATAAGCTTCTATGTGAGTGAGTTATACTTGCCTGCCCGTGAACATGGCAGGCTGTTTCTCCTGAGTGGGCGAGAACAGTTTGCTGGGGGCTTCAGACTCAGATGTCTTTTGCTGCCCTGTAGAGGACAGCCTCAAGGATGGGGTCCAGCTGAAGCAGCTGCTGCTGAAGGCCCTGACCCTGATGCTGGATGCAGCTGAGAGTTACGCCAAGGTAACTGGCACAGTGCTCTTCGTGCTGGCTTGGGACATGGTGTCTGAGGTGGTGGGAGAGCAGGCATCCTGGGCCCAACAAGGGCAGAATGGGTGGGTACAGTTAGAAGGTTCACACACAAGATGGTGGTAACACAATATGTCTCTACCTGTACCTCCCTTCACCCTCATCCTTCAGGACTCCTGTGTGCGACAGGCCCAACGCTGTCACCGGCTCACCAAGTTGATAACACTGCAGATCCACTTTCTCAATACTGGCCAGGACACAATGCTTATTAACCTGGGCTGCCATCAGCTGATGGACTGTATCACAGCCCTACCTCGGTTCTATCAGGTAAGAAAACTCCAGCCAGCACTGCCAGCAATCTCTCTGGGGACCCCCAGGTTCAGTGATTTGCCAGTGGTCTCCAAGCTAGGCACAGAAACCTGGCAGTCCAGTTCTCCTGACTTAGCTGACACTACATGCAGAGGGGGATTTCTGTTTTGGTTTGGCTCTTCAGCAGCATTGGGGATGAAATGCAGGTCCTCACGAATGCTAGGAAAGCACTCTACCACTGGGCCACACTCCTAGCCCAATTTGGTATATTTCCCAATAGCATGTTGTTTGGGCAGAGGTTAGAGAAGAGTGAGATGCCATCCCTTTTCTCCATGGTATTAGGCCAGCAGGGAGGCAGACATGTTTGGCCACTGACAGTCAAGGGTCAGGGCAACATTCCTGTCTAGTCCTGCAGGAATCTCCTAGATGCAGCATTTACAGACCAGAGCACCATTGTCAGCACTAAGAGGCAGAGCTGCCTACAGATTGGTCCAGCCCTTTAATTGTTCTAACCTAGTTGAGTTAGTGGGTATTATTTCTCAGCAGCTTTTTTAATCCATTGTGAGGAAGATTAAAAACATGGACGCTATTGTGGGGTTATAGGAGAAGAAATGCCAAACCAACACCAGACTCTGCAACACCAATGTAGAAGTTTTTAACAAATGGTAATGATCATAAATCATTGAGTACACAGTATTGTTTTCTAGAGCAGTCTGCCCTCAGTTTTACATCACATGGGGTCTACCAGTGTCCTCCTTCATTTCCATCCTTTTAAGGCTTCTATTGTGGCTGAGGCCTATGACTTTGTTCCTGATTGGTCTGAAGTTCTATACCAACGAGTGATTCTTAAAGGAGACTTTAATTATTTGGAAGAATTTAAGCAGCAGAGGTTATTAAGACAAAGTATATTTGAAGAAATTTCAAAAAAGTAAGTATTAAAAGTTCACTGTAAGCCGGACACTATGGCATGTCTTTAATCCCAGCAATTCAAGAAGTGGAGGCAGGAGGATCACAAGTTTGGGGCCAGAGGTAGCGGGTGTAACTTAGTTAAGACCCTGTCTCAAGACAAAAAATAAAAAAGGGACCAGGAGTGCAGTTCAGTGGTAGATTGCTTGCAGAGTATGCACAAGGCTCTGGGTTCAGCCCCCCAGTATGGGAGTTGGGTAGGGGACTGTAAGCTGAGCATAGTAGCAGGTACCTGTAGTCCCCGTGAGGCAGGAGGATCACTTGAGTTCAGGAGTTTGAGACCAGCCTGGGTAACACAGCAAGACTGCGTCTATTGGGGAAAGGATGGGGGTGGGAGGTGACTGTAAGCAGTTCTCCTCACTTCTGCCTTGTGGTAAAAGCCATAAACTTTTTACTCCCCTAAGTACAGCATGTCTTTACCTTTTCGCTTAAAATAACAAAGATGCCAAGACTCTCCAGAAGAAAGCCAGGTATGACGGCAGTCCTGTGTCCCCAGCACTCAACAGGCAAAGGCAAGGGGATGCAGTTTGAGGTCAGCCAGGGTTACATAGCAAGACTGACCTTTAAAAACAGAATCTCTAGAAGGAAGTGACCTTTTAATAGATTTATGCAGAGATGAATGAGAAAAATTTGCTTATGGTGCTGTGTATTTCAAGTGGGAGAACAGCTACTCAGCTTATAAGAGGTGCCAAAAACCCTAACCCAGAAGTGCCTTTTGGAGTACTAAATTTATTCTGATTAAGGTGAGCCCTGGCATACTTATTTTTAATGTAGTTCATCAAGCACCCCCAACATTAATGAGATAACTTCATCCTATACCACCCTCTCTACAAATAGAGCTAATAGCCTTTGCTCAAGATACAGTAACCTAACTTATGCCTTTTATTTCTCTGGCCAGATACAAACATCAACAGCCTACTGACACAGTCACAGAAAACCTGAAGAAGTTACTCTCATATTGTGAAGACATCTACCTATATTACAAGTTGGCATATGAACATAAATTTTTTGAAATTGTAAATGTGCTTCTGAAGGACCCTCAAACAGGTTGCTGTCTAAAGGATATGCTTGCAGGGTAGATGATTTCAAAGGTGCCTATTTTCTTGTCGGGGTAAGAAGTTCTGACAGATGTCCATGATCAGAATGGAATAATGTATTTGGGGATCTTTGTTTCTTGAAAAAGCTCAGGAATGCACCGTATCAGACTGTTGTGGGTGGTAGGTAATGGAGACTTCACAAGGAAATTCCTATTTTGAGGTGATCATCTGTACCCTTTTATAATTGATACTGGTATTAATATCAAAAGCTTCCTCTTACTCAGGATGACTTCTGTATTATGAGATATACTAATGATTAAAGAGTACCTGTGCCTGCAGTTTCCAGTTTCAAAGAAATTTAATAATATTTACACAGTTAAGGAACAGGTGATACATTTTCATTTGTTAGAAATTGATCTTTCTATAATAAAATAGATTTTAAATTCAGTATATGTCCTTATTACCGCTAAGGAAATCTTAGCCCTTATCTGCCTTCAAAAAATATTTATTGCTATGTAGTCACGGGCTTCTGTTAATT
>VMDO01013869.1:0-56597 GCA_007922755.1 Pedetes capensis | reverse complement strand
TTATTCACATGTTAGTGGTTAGTAATAACAGTGTAATTTTACAATGATGAAGTTATATAAACTTCCATTTTGCAGCTTTTATATTATTTTCATTTGCCATAATATTGCATTAAGAGTGAAGCTGACTTATAATGAAATCTCTGGATGTGCTCTGTGATAGATTATCATTAATTAGAGGAGAATATATTGGTAATTTAGCTTCACATAATATAATGGAAACTTTACTTCCAGATTTACCAGTTGGATCCAATTAGAATAATTTTAATGATTTTATATGCCAATTGGTCAATAGTTTTTTATATGAAATGAAATTACTAGCTAAATTTGCCTGTAACCACACCACTGTAGTGTCTGATTCCATCATATTTCAGAAGCTAAGCAGGGTTGGGCCTGGTTAGTACTTGGTTGAGAGACCGCGTGGGAACACAAGGTGCTCTAGAGTTGGGAGAAGGACCCAGCAACCCACTCCCTAAAAAAATCAGCTGTTAAAAACCCTATGAATAGCAGAGAAGTGCTAACAATACTATTTTGCCTGTTGTATGTAGGGTTACTATGAATTGGACACTGACTTGATGGCACCCAACAATAATAACAACAGCTAAATTTCACGTAATACTTCCTGTATTGTTATTTTAATAGCTAAATTGTTTTCTTCATAAAACTCTCCAAGTAGTGTTTAGAAATCATTGTCAACAATTGCAGATTTTATGTATATTTTTATAGAATGTCTTTAGAGTTACTAAAATTAGACACACTTGGATTTGTTTTCATTTAAGAAATATAAACTTCAGCCACATAAAATCAATGTTCCTAACTTATAATGGTTAATGTGTTAATGTAAGGGAACCATACAAATATGATTATTGCACTTTTGGTCATGCTCAGTGTCTAGTCATTTGTCAGAAACATTAAAATGTGATATGGCTAGCACATAAGCAAAATAGAATATAAAAGGATGAGAGGAGGGAGTAGAAGTAAGTTGGTAGGATAAACCATTTCAAGGTTCTGATGACATCCAAAGATTGCTAGAAATAGTGTCAGAAGAAATGACATGGAAAATAAAAGATAGTGGTTTAAAAGGGTGTATATTAAGTTGAAACACAAGGGTATTATGGGAAATGTCAAGGTCAAGAGTATGATCTGGTATTAAATAGCTGCTGTAAGATAAAAGGCAAGATCATTGACAGATGAAGTCAAGAAATTGAGAGGTCAGGATTTTGACTTCTATGTGGAAGCTGACGTCATCAAGAAGTTGGACAAGTGTGGAACTAGAGAGAATATTGGTGATTCAGGGCCTATGTATTTTCAAAAAGAGAGGAAATTCATAAGAGGGTGTTAGATGACTACAAAAATGGAGGGATCATGATCTGGAAGTAGCATTGAAGAGCAGAAAGGACATCTACCCCATTTCTAGGCCTAAGGGAGAAGGGAGGTGTAAAAATTGGAGTTACATGAATTGTTTCTTGGACGTAGTGTCATAGGAGAACCAAGTTTCAGTCAGGACAAGTACAAGATAAGAACTTTTATGAAAGTGGTTGAGTATCTACCTTTAGAGTTATTTGTTGATTGGCACAGAGTTCCATAGGGCTCAGTTTTCAGAGACTGGAAGGATTGGAAGTAAGGCCAGATGAAACAGAGGTGAGAGCTAACTGGGTATTGCTAATGGATGGGGGCTATAGTGCCACTGGTCCTGGTGTTCCAAAGGCAGTGATGGCGTGGCTACTACTGCTGAGGGAAGGGGAGAGAGTGCTTAGGGAGCAGAGCAACCTGGGTCAGTAAGGGGTAGATGAGAACTTGGTGCACTCTCTTGACTCCTGCTGATACACACTTTCTGTCCTGAAGAGGAAAGGCACAGCCTGTTTGCGAACTCATGCTGATGATGTTATGCAGAAGTATTGTGCTCAAGACCACAGATTGCTCTTGACTTGGTTGTCAGGAGTTCAAATGCTTTGACAAACAAGTTCAGCAAAGCTCATTCATTAATCAGAGCTAAGAACCAGAATATGGTAAATGTTATTCCTTTCCCTAAAACCATATAATGGATCAAATTTGCCTGAGCTCCCTGCCTTAGATTATATTTCTTTTTCTATGTTCAATATTGACAATTCTGAAAATCAGATAATCAGTGCAAGCCTAAGTGAGGCCACCCGATCTTTAGAAAATGACTTCTGATGGGATAGAGGAGTAGAAAGGCAGGAGTAATTTTCTAATACTGGACAGGTCACTAGGAGTTAGACCTGACACAATGGCACCTAACAACAACAGACACGTGAGGAAGTGATAGATGGTATCACCCTTGTCATACGTCTCTCAGTTTTAATTTAATATTGTTACTTCTTCTTTGTTTCTAGTCTGCAATAATTTCATTTTCTTTGCTCTAGTCTAATTGTTTATTGTTAGGTGCCATGGAGTCAGTGTCCCATTCATAGCAACCTTTGTACAATAGACAAAATACTATTCATATGCTTCTGTGCTATTCATAGGGTTTTCAATGGCTGATTGTTTTTTAGGAGTGGGTTGCCAGGTCCATCTCCCCAGCTTACAGCACCTGGTGTTCCCAGGTGGTCTCTCATCAGAGTACTAACTAGGTCTTACTCTGCTTACTTTCTGAGATCTGATGAGATTGGATGCCACAGTAGTATGGTTGCAGGCAATTTCTAATTTAGTGCTCCATTAATTTCATTTATTTTCCCTAGTAATCATTCTGACATTCTTTTAGTTAACAAGATATATGTCTTTTTCAAATAATTAATCATTGTGCATTGAATATTTTATACAGCTTATTTTTGTTTTCCTTTGGTTTTATATTACACATAATTAAATTCATTCTTTTGGTATACAATTGTATGTTTTGACCATTGCATAGAAACATGTAGACACCACCATAATCAATATACAGAATATTTTCATCATTCTTAAAAATTCCCTCGTAGTGCCCTTTGTATTAAACCTCTCCCCTGCCACCCCTAACCCTAGCAACCTCTGATCTGTTCTTTGTTCTCACAAGTTTGGCTTTTCTAGAATGGAAATATAATCAGAATGTCATTGGTCTTTATTCACGACAGCACTTATATTCACCCAAATGTTTAAGAAAGATATTTGAGAATCATCATAAACAATTTCTTCTTTGTAGTATACACCTAATCAATTACATCTAGAATATTTTCCTCTATTTAGATGAGCTAGGAAAAGTACAAAAAAAGAAAGAAAGTAAATTTTAGAAGTTTCACATTAATCAGTATGGCTTAGATATTAATGGTCATTATTATTCTTTTTCACTTGGGACTTTTCTTTAGAAGACAGATTTTATTGATATGTTTTTAGGTTTGTGTGGGGGTTAGGAGAAGGAATTGAGAAGGTTTAACAAAAAAATTTTAAATGGAAGCCATAGCTTTTACTTGGCAAGGATTATACAAAATATAATTTAACAAAGTAAAAATATCTTTTTCAGATGAATAGAGACCTTAAGAACAGAGAATGGGTAAAATTGGAAATTAAGATAAGGTTCTTGTTATCTAGTTTATTAGGTTTTAAAGCCAATATAACTTCTTTCTAGTTCTTCATTATTCATTTAATGCTGACATATTACTGGAACATTCAGCACATCCTATATAAACATGTTGCCTGCAGCGGTAGCCCCGTGGCATCCGATCCCGTCAGATCTCGGAAGCTAAGCAGGGTTGGGCCTGGTTAGTACCTGGATGGGAGACCGCTGGGAACACGAGGTGCTGTGGGCTTGGGAGAAGGACCTGGCAACCCCCTCCCAAAAATCAATCTGCCATTGAAAACCCTATGAACAGCAGAGAAGCACTGACAATAGTATTTCCCTGTTGTACAGAGGGTCGCTATGAGTTGGATACCGACTCGACGGCATCTAACAACAACAATAACATATAAACATGTTATTAAATATCTTTTGTTTGATTTGTCTTCAGGTCATAAAAATCAGAATTAGTGCAGTCAGATATTTTTTAACAATATCTGAAGTATGTTTTTATCTTTCAAGTTTATGTATATGAAAATATATATTAAATATATTCTGCATACTGTAAGGATAATTGCTTAGTGTTTGCTACAATCTTTGTATATGATATACTGAATGCATTCTCACTGATGGGATGATAACAACTCTTAATAATGTGGCTAAGCTGTGTGCTGCAGTCCACTATTCTTTAACCTTCGAGTGTTTTATGGAATATTATATGCTATGAGTCTTATAATGAGCGATTTGAGTATCTCTTATCCTGAATTTGAAAATATCTTGATCCTGAAGAGAACGGAAATTTCTCTAGAAAAAGAAGTGAAACCACACACAAAAAAGGAAAAACAGGAAACAACACATGTTGTTCTTAGGTGCCCAGTCGGGTCCTATTCACAGTGACTCTAGGTAAAACAGAAGGAAACACTTCCCAACACTGTGCCATGCCGGCACTGTTATTGCTGCTCAGCTATTCATAGGGTTTTCAATAACTGTTTTGGGAGTGTTTTGGAAGTGGGATTCCAGGTCTTTCTCTCATTTTTGCAGTTCTGGGGATCAAACTCAGGGCCTCAGAGCGCATAGAGCAAACACTAACAACTGAGCCCCCGAAACAGCATATAATATAATCATAAAGAGATAAGGTTTTCATATCTGATTGACTAAATTCTTACATTTATCTTCATATTTTACTAAATATTGAGACTGTATCAGCAACTAAAGAATTATAACTCTTGGGGAAAAAATCTTTTTTATCAGACAGAGGATCCCTAAGGAATAAAGATGATTGGTGATATACTGCCAAACAAAAAAGGGCCTCTTTTAGGTCATTAGATGAAATGATAGGGTAAGGAAAAATAAGTAAGTCTATGAAAGTGTAAGGCTCTTAGAATATCCATAAACCCTATAATGTTCAAATATCTCTCCATTATATAGATCATCTTCAACTTGGAGCTCTATTTCTGTTGGTGAGCAAATGCAAAGCCTACCTCTTTGCTTTAAAGGTACCTCATTTGAATGCTCCACCTTATTGCAGACTTGACCATGGTGAACTCTAAGTGTTAAGCTGCCAGCTTCTACCTGTGGCTATTCTTGTCTTGCATCAGACTCTAGCATTCACTTATATTAATATTAGCTTGATACTTTGGGAAAATTGTCTGCACCTGTCATGTGGCTCCACTGCATCACATTCAGGTTCCCAGGTTACCACACAAGTTTCATTGTCTAGTATGAAATTAGTTCACTTATTTAACTGAGTAAACATATTATTTTAATGTCTTTTTTTCCAGAACTTGGTTAAGTTTTAGAATGAAAATCATACTGAGTAATGCAAAAATTTATAGTAAAGAAATTGTTTACTCTGTTTCCTGATAAACTTTTCCTATCAACCATTCTATGTTCTCAAATATAGTCAACCAGAGAAAAATTACTCCTGGAAGATAAGAATTCTTAATTGTAATGTCAGTGGTTCAAATCCTTGTTGTGCTACCAGTTTATTTTTGCTATGTCACTGATTGACTTTCTTCCTTCTGGTTTTATTCATTTGTAGATAATAGAATTGGGTTAAGTTGGTTGATATCAACATGTAGTTGGCAACAGGTTCCTTTTTCCAAACAAAATTGTACATTTAAGTCAAATGTTTAAAGTAACCCAGATTTTTCTTTAAACAAAAATGAGAGAAAGAGGGCAAGACACTCAAAACTCCTGAAAGGAGTCTCATAGAGTTCATTTTGAACTCTTTCTGCATAATGTGTCGGGTTACTTGCGTTTCTAACTTCTCATGGGTCCAAATGTATTAAGAGCATGTGAGGATTTAATTAAAATGATATATCTTAAACTCTGGGTTTTAGGGGAAACGGGAATGGAAGAAATGTATGATCACCAAAGGAAGTTTTACATTTAGGTATTTCTTTTAGTTCAGTGTTAGATTTGGATCACTATTTATGTAGGTATCAACAAGCAAGGCATTATGGCTGCAGATGTCTTTGAGGCACTGAGTACAATCCTAACCTTAACTCTCAAAAAGTTGCTTCTCTGTCAGCTAGATGTCCTTGTTGTTGCTTTCAGGTGCCATAGAGTCTGTGTCCAACTCTTAGTGACGCTACATACAACAGGTTTTGTTAGTGCTTCTCTGCTATTCATAGTTTTCAATGGCTGATTGTTTTGAGAGTGGGTTGCTGGGTCCCTCTCCCAAGCCTACAGCACCTTGTGTTCCCAGGTGGTCTCCCATCCAAGTACTAAACAGGCCTGACCCTGCTTAGCTTCCATGATGTGACAGAATCTGACACCACAGTAGTATAGCTGCAGGTTTAGATGTCTTTAGGGAGATGGAAAAAGATAATCAGGGACAAAAGTGAGGGTATGAATAGCAGGAGATACTTGTGAGTACTGACTACTCAGCCATACCCAGCATTGCAGTCCCCACCCCCTGCTATAGGGGAACATCAGTTTCTCCTTTAAATGTGTTTCTTCCTATCAAGAATTAACACTACTTAGTTCAATTCTACTCATCAAACATAGATTGAAATACCTATTCTGTGGCAATCTGCTATGTAGCAGAGATACCAAAATAAATTCCAGATACACTTAAATTCTTTGAACACATGATTTCAAATGCAGTTTAGAGAAATTGCTGTTGATGAAATGGAGAAGGATTAAAAATTAGTATGCATCTTTTTAAAAAAATTGGTTTAGGAAAACACAAAAAAAATCTGAGAAAAAGATATGTACGTGTTCATATTCAAGTGTGGAATTGAGTTACACTGTTTTATAATCTTTGAGACTTTAATTTTGTGTTTGTTTTATAGAGTATTGCATTTCCTTTCTCACATCTATCTATTATATTAGGGAAGAAATGAGAGATGAATGGTCCAGATAGGAAGTAAAGAGGAGGTAGTAAGTGTGTATATTAAAGGTTAATGGGAAAGAAGATAGGAGATTAAGTTGGAATTGAGAGGAAGTGTTAGTGGAGTACTGAGAAGGCAATCGAATGGAACTAACATGTTTGAGGAAAAAAAGAAGAGAAAAGAGACACACACAAAAGCCACCTGAAAAGAAAAGAAATGTAAGTACATATTTATGGAATTGTTAAGGGAGATTTCTTTAATCAAATATTGTTTGTAGCTAATTTTAAATGCTACCGAAATTCTACACTTAAACTCTTAAATTCAGACATTGTTACTAAGTAGAAGATGGTGCCATTTTATTGTAGAATGCAGCATACATACAATTGGTGAAATAGTTTTTAAATGCAATATTTATAATAAAATATAAATGTTCATGTAACAGTTATGTAATATAAATTATATTTCAAATACAATCCAACAAAAGTCCTCTCTAGAAACACTTCCTATGTTCTTGATATGTTCTTGATATGTTCTAACAGTGTGCTGCTGCTTTCTAAAAACAATCCTATAAATGATTTAATGGTATAAAAATTTATTTCAGGTTCTAGTTAATGTAACACCTCTATTCAAAGACTAGAAGCCCTTTACCCTTCTAAAAGTATAAAATTAAAATTTATGTAAATTTTAAAAATGAAATGGATCTTCTACCCTGGGAAACCTGTATAAATGGACTCTTTTAATTTTTCCCAATGATTCACTTGAATAATATGTAGCCAGCTTAATTGTATTAAACCATTCAAGATAATGGTGTGTTTCATAGATGAATATAAAAGATGATCAGCAAGTTGGTCCATACCAAAGGCTTTATAGCACAATTCAGATAACTAGATGCCCTGAGTGAAAGGAACCAGCTCTTCATGACTCATGGCAGTCATAGCTCTGTAGCAGAGTCTGGAACATCCTGCCATTGGACTACATAATATGATTCACTAACATTGTCCCCTTGCCTGGATTTCAAGTTCTTTGTCTGAAAAATATCACTATCATTTGAAATTATGACTTCAGCTATTAAAATCTGTAGCTTTGGTCAATTACATAACCTTTATTTGTCTAGTGTTCATTTCTGTAAAACTAAAGTAACTATAGTAATAAATTCATAGAACTATTATGAGGATCTTATAAATTAATGCATATAAAATGTTTAGAACAATGCCTGGCACATTGTAAGTGCTAGATAAGCAAGTTAGAAAATAAATTTCATAAACTATGTCTCTTTTCCCAACTAGTTTACTGCTTTATCTCTAACAACTGCTACATAGTAGGTATTCAGTCCTTCACTTGTCAGTCAAATTGCCATAGTGTGGGAGCTTGCATGTTGCTGTGATGCTAAAAGCTATGCCACTAGTATTAGGTACCAGCAGGGCCACCCATGGTGGACAGGTTTCAGCTGAGCTTCCAGAATAAGATAGACTAGGGCGAAGGACCTGGCAGCCCACTCCTGAAAGAATTAGCCATAGAAAACTCCATGAGTAGCGGAGAAACACTGTCAGATATAGTGCCAGAAAATGAACCCCTCCCCCAGGTTGGAAGGTACTCAAAAGATGATGGGGGAAGAGTTGCCTCCTCACAATAGAGTTGACCTTAATGATGGGAATGGAGTAAATCCTCAAGGACCTACATTTTCTGATGTGGCAAGACTCAAAATGAGAAGGAACAATAGTAAACATCCATTAGAAATTGGAATGTGGAATGTACACAGTATGTTGTTGTTAAGTGCTATTGAGTCAGTTCCAACTCATAGAGCCCCTCAGAGGGTTTTTAATGGCTGAGTGTTTGGGGATTGCTTATTTGGGAGTAGACTGCTACACCCTTTTCCAAGTACCTACTACAAAATTAGGAAATTAGAAATTGTCAACAGGGAAATGGAGAACATAAACATCTACATATGAGTCATCAGTGACCTAAAATGGATCATTATGGGCCATTGTGAATCAAGTAAATATATGATCTACTATGCCAGGAATGACAGATTAAAGACAAGTAGGGTTACATGCATCATCAGAAAAGACAACTCAAGGCCTTTCCTGAAGTATAATGCTGTCAGTTATAGAATAATATCCATATGCCTACAAGGAAGGCCAGTTATTATGACTAATATTCAAATTTATGCACACATTAATAAGGTCACAAATGAAGGAAGGGAGAAAGGGGAGATTTTTATGGGATTTTGCAGTCTGAAATTGATTGAGCATGCAAACAAGATGTACTGATAATTAGTTGTGATTGGAATACAAAAGTTGGAAACAAAGAGGAAGGCTTAGTCATTGGAAAATATGGCCTCAGTTACAGAAACAATGTTGGAGATTGCATGATAGCATTTTGTTACCCCAATGAACTTTTCATTGCAAATATATTTTTTCACCAACATAAATGGCAGATGTCCACATGGAATTGACCAGATGGAATATACAGGAACCAAACTGATATTTATGGAAAAAGATAATTGAAAACCACAATAAAAAGTCAGAACAAGACCGGTGCCAATTGTGGAACAGACTATCAATAGCTCATGTGAAGGTCAAACTGAAATTGAAGAAAATTAGAACAAGTATGCAAGAGCAAAGGTATGACATTGAGTATATGCACTTGAGTTCAGAGATCACCTCAAGAACAGATTTGATGCATTAGAAACTAATGATCAAAGGCCAGATGAGTTGTGGCATGACATCAAAAACATTATTTATGAGGAAAGCAAAAGTTATTAAAAAGAAAAAAATAAAAGACCATATTACATGTCAAAAGAGACTCTGAAATTTGTCCTTGTTGATGAGGAGCTGAAGTAAAAGAAAGATATGATGAAGTTAAAGAACTAAATAGAAGATTTCAAATGGCAGCTCAAGAAGACAACATAAAATATTGTCATATGTGCAAAGACCTTGAGATAGAAAACCAAAAGGAAAGAGGATGCTCTGTTTTTCTCAGGCTTAAAGAATCGATGTAAAAATTCAAGCCTCAAGTGGCAACAGTGAAGGATCCTACAGGTAAAGTACTAAGTGAACCAGGAAACATCAAAAGAAGATAGAAGGAATAGAGTCATTACACCAAAAAGAATTAGTGGGTGATCAACCATTTTAAGAGGTTGCACATGATCAGGAACAAATGGTACTGAAGGACTAAGTGGAACTGGCAAAACATAAGGCTTCAGGAATTGATGGAATACCAATTGAAGTGCTTCAACAAACATGTAGCACTGGAGGTGTTCATTTGTTTATGCCAAGTGATTTGGAAAACAGCTACTTGACCACCTGACTGGAAGTGCTCTATATTTGTGCCTATTCCCAAGAAAGGGGATCCAGCCTAATGTGGAAATTATCAAAATATATCATTAATATGACATGCAAGTAAAATTTTGCTAAATATCATCAAAAGCAACTGTCACCGTATATAGACAGGATAATCAAGCCAAATTCAGAAGAGGGCATGGGACTAGGAACATCATTGCCGATGTCAGATAGATATTATCCAAAAGCAGAGAATACCAGAAAGATGTGTACATATGTTTTATTGAGAATGCAGTGGTGTGGATCACACCAAATTATGGATAACATTACAAAGAATGGGAATAACAGAGCACTTAATCTTACTTATGGGCTGGGATTTAGCTCAGTTGGTAGAGTGCTGCGCTGCAGTCTCTGAGGTCCCGAGTTCCATTCCCAGCACCACAAAAATAGAAGAAGGGCCTGGCAATCCACTCCCAAGGCAATCCCAAAATAGTCAGCCATTGAAAACCCTATGAGGGTCGCTATGAGTCGGATACTGACTCGATGGTACCTAAGAACAACAACAATCTTACTCATGAGGAATCTGTGCAAGGACCAGGAGGCAGTCACTCGAACAGAACAAGGAAACACTTCTTGGTTTAAAGTCAGGAAAGGTGTGTGTTAGGGCTGTATACTTTCACCAGACCTCTTCAGTCTCTATGCTGAGCAAATAATCAGAGAAGCTGGACTTTATATAGAGGAATGTGGCATCAGGATTGGAGGAAGATTCATTAATAACAACCTGCATCATGCAGATGACACAATTTCGTTTGTTGGAAATGAAAGGATTTGAAATATTTACTGATAAAGATTAAAGAACACAACCTTCAGTATGAATTGTGCATCAACAGCATGAAAACAAATATCCTTGCAACTGTATAAGTAAGCAATTTCATGATAAACGGAGAAAAGATTGAAATTGTCCAAGGTTTTTCTTAGTTCTACAGTCAACACTTACAGAAGCAACAGTCAAGACATCAAAAGACACATTGCATTGGGAAAAGCTGTTGCAAAAGACCTCTTTAAAATGTTTAAATATATAATGTCATATTGAAGACAAAGGTGCACCTGAATCATACCATGGTATTTTCTGTCACATCACATGGTTGTGAAAGCTGGACATTGAATAAGGGAGACAGCAGAAGAATTGATACATCTGAATTATGGTGCTAGAGATGAATATTGAATATACCATGGACTGCCAAAGAACCAAATGTAATTAGAAAACATTTTTGTTGCACATGCAAAAAAGTATGTGGAATAAACCTGCTTACCAGTGTAGTATGAGAGTTATAGAGTCATCCAATCCTTCATTCACTCAACAAATTCATTGAACACCACATAGGAGATGCAAGATGCATCCTGGAAGAAGTGCAGTCAGAGTGCTCCTTGAAAGCAAGGATACTAGACTGCATTTTACATATTTTGGACATGTTGCCAGGAGGGACCAATCCCTGGAGAAGGATATCATGTTTGGGTGAGTGGTGAGTCAATGAAAAAAGGAAGATCTTCAACTAGATGAATTGACACAGTGGCTGCCACAGTGGGTTTAAACATTAAAAAGACCATGTGCCTGGCACAGTGTTGGGGAGTATTTTGTTCTGTTTTAGGTTTTGTTCTGTTGAAGGCACCTAACAATAACAACATTTGCAACAATATTACCCAGGCATCCAACCCCACTTGATATCAGAAGCTAAGCAGGTTCGGCCTGATTAGTCCTTGGATAGGAGACTGCCTGGAAATACCAGGTGATGTAGGGTAGGGAGAAGGACCTTGCAACCCACTCATGAAACAATCTGCCATTAAAACTATAACTAGCAGAGAAGAACTGACAGTAGTGCCAGACATGGCACAGTGTGGGGGAGTATTTCATAATGTTGTACATAGGTTTGCTATGAATGGGGCCTGACTTGATGGCACCAACAAACAACATCAATAACAGGTGTTCAATAATATTTGTAGACTGTATGAACAAATTTAATATCTTCTGTAGCTTTTTAAATGTAGGATCATGAAATATTCTAGTCTACATAGTATTTCTATAAATTTCTGAAAATTAATAAAATAAGATTGTGTCATTTGCTTTAGTCTCCTAAATTTATTATGTTGTTATTATGTTGCCTAAGTGAATTGGGACTTGATCTCTTTTGAGAAATAGATAAAACAATTTCTGAATCTGTAGAAATGAGAGGGTGGCTGGTTATGCAGTTACTATAAACACTGAGAGAACTTGGAGTCTTAAATCCACCATTTACCGTCTGAGTGATTTGTGCCATGATCTAAGCTCTCTGGTCTTTCATTTTCTATAATATTGGAATAAGAATCATACTTTTTTGAACCTGAGAGAATTATCTTTGAGAACAAAATGAGAAATTTTTATAAAGTGTTTTGCTGCATAGTAGTGTATATTAATCACTAAAATTGCTCCAAAACATAATATTAATTCATTTATTAAGGCAACAAACAAATTTTATTAAAGTACTTGCCATGTCAGATGTACACAAACAAGTAAGATGTGATTTCCATTCCATGCGACTTCTATTATAGTAGTGCAGGGGAACAAGTAAAAAGACAGTCTTAGTGGTCTTACAGAGAAACAACATGGAATTTCAGCAAAATGTATAAATGGAATTTGAATCGATAATGAGTGGAGTGGTGAAGGTCAAAGAAGTTTCCCTAAAACAAGAATGGTCTGAGCTGAGTCTTGAACGAGTATCGCTTTAGATGTAAACTGAAGGAGCTGCAGGGGTGTATGGAGAAGAGAATGGAGAAGAGAAAAGAGAATGGAGAAGACTGTCTTCCAGCAACTTGTAAAGTATTCAGTATAGCTGGGGGAATAAAAATATGGAATGCTTCTTACATATTCCATTAAAACTAATACCATAACAACATAGTTCCTTAGTGGTTGTAGGATATCGTTATAAGTTGATATACTGTGTCTCTTGCATTCTCACCCAAAAGAAGAGAGAAAGGCAAGTACAGTATGGTTTTCTACAATGTACAGATAAAGGGAGTAATTTTACAGACTAGCTTGTGATGGTATTCCTTTTATTGGGAGTGAAACTTGAGCCTTGATACTTCTTATGTTTAGCTTCTGGTGAGCTCTGAGGTAGGGCAGAAACAGAAAGCTGGGAGAAGAAATTATCATCTAATGTTGCTCCTTAGAGGAAAAATGTTTGTTAAAATGTCACTTTGAATGTATTATTTTGGCTAAGTATTAGAGTCTTCATTGACATATAAAATTCCTCTGCTAATAAGTGACATTTTAAAACGTTCTCCTTGATGCTCCATTAAAAATCTTGCATCTCCTATGTAGTGTTCAATGAATTTGTTGAGTGAATGAAGGATTGGATAACTCTATAACTCTCATACTACACTACTATAAGTACTTTGGTAAGCAGGGTTATTCCACATACATTTTTGCATGTACGATAAAAATGTTTTCTAATTACATTTGTATACACATGACTTGAAATTTCAGTATTTTATTCACATTTTGCACTCTCATAAGACTAGTTTATTAATTAACTAATTAATTAATTAATCAATTCAAGAAGCATTTAGCACAGGTATACTAGGTACTAGACATTTTGCCAGGTACAACATATGTCTTCTGCTCAAATCCTAACAACTCAGTGAGAATATTTCATTATTTTTCTTTTCTTTTTTTTAGATAAGGAAAGGCTCAGAGAAAAATTAAAAAAATTTGCTCAAGGTTACCATAGCTAGCAAATGGCAGAACAGGAAATTCAAACCAATATAAGTTAGCTTTGGGAGGCCAGTTTGATTTACTTTTAGTTACTTTTATATTTGCATCAGTTTATTTTGTCTAAACTATATGCATTTTCCACATGAATCATGTTAATTCTTTAAACTGTGATTATCTTTTCCCTAGAATATGAGATTTAGAATGAGTACTTTTTGGTTTTATTATATTGTTTTCTATTTAGTTTGTTGATAATTTGTAAATTGGTCATGGACTTTCATAGGTGTCTGCATAAAACATTCTTATGTAGCATTGATCATCAGAATCACCTAAAATTTTAGATTTCAGTTTTTGTTGTTTCCATTTTATTTCTTAAACATTTCCTAATATTTGCATTTCTTTAGAGCGAGCTTAAGATATGGGAAAAGGATGTGGCAATGTACTCCCAAAGCAATCCCAAAAGAAACAGCCATTGAAAACTCTATGAATAGCAGAGAAGCATTGACAGTACCAGGCACCGCACAGTTTCTGGAAGCGTTTCTGTTGTATATAGGAACGCTATGAGTCAGACCCAATTTGACAAAACCTAACAACCACAACAGAGATTAAAATAAAGAAAATAATTTGCTTTTCTTCAATTAAGTCTAATTTTCCTCTATTAAGTAAAAAATATATAAAATAATGATATATTCTAGAATTATATTGCTACTTGGCAGCATCCATAAACTTTTAGTGTTAGCCTGAATGAAGAAAGACTAAAACAGTACATGATCATTGAGTTTTGGCACTTGAGGGTGCTGCCAACGAAGCTCTGAAATAAGATGAAGATGTTGTCTGTGTGTTTTACTTAGTAGGACTAAAGCATAGGCTGAGGTCTAGCTCAGTTGGTCGAGTGCTCTTCCGTGGTCTCTTGAGGCCCTGGGTACAATTCCCAGCACTACAAAAATGGGAGGACATGGGTAGCCTGCTCCCAAAAAACAATCCTGAAAACAATCAGCCATTGAAAACCCTATGAATGCCATAGAAGCACTGGTATAGTATCCAGCATGGCACAGTGTCAAGGAGTGTTTCATTCTGTTGTACATAGGATCACTATGAGTCAGACACAACTTGACTATACCTGACAACAACAAACAACAGGACTAAGGCACAAACTTCCCTTAGAATAAGGCTGGGACTGGTTCGTACTTAGATGGAAGACCACCTGGGGACAGTGCATGCTGCAGGCTTGGGAGAAGGACCGGGAAATCTGCTCCCCAAAAGCAATCGGCCATTGAAAACTATAAATACCAGTGAAGCAGTAACAATAGTGTTTTGCCTATTTTATATAGGGTTGCTATGAGTCGGACATTGACTACATGGCACCTAATGACAGCAAGAAGAGCTTTGATATAGGATGAAAACTCAAGCATTCCTGTCTGTTCCATAGCCTTGCCTTATATATCTATTCTATCTCCAGCATTTCAACTTTTTAAAAAGGAGTCAGACATAAAGAAAGTATCTGTGGTTATGTATTTTGTTCTTTTCATGTAATTTATGAAGTTATGAGTTTTCTCAATTTCTTCCTGGAATGTGATCTTCAGATAAGTACATGATGACTTTACATTTGCCTTCATAGTCATTTAGCCAAATTCTGTGCCTGCTTTTGCTGTATATACCTCCCTGTTTAAGATTGGAAGATTTTCTATACAGGGAAAAGGTGAAACAATCATGAAGATTTAATTAATGCCATCGATATTTTAATGGGCCATTTTATATCCTGAATACCGGGGGAAAATATGTTCCCTTCTGTAAAGAATGTGGTTCTTATGATTCACTTAATACAGAGTAAAAGGCCTGGAAGATCTCTTGTCTCATAAGAAGAAATGGGTGGCTGTATAATGCCAGTTGCATACATTACTGAACTGTTACAGAGGAGAGGAAATTACCCAGTCAGAATAGATATGTCTCTGTAGTCTTGTATCCACATTCTAATAGCCACAGGGTTTATCTTAGTCTGAGTAGAGCTCCAAGTTATTAATTGTTTTAATGATTTCATTGATTTCTGTTAATCTAGGTAATGTACTTCGCTAAATTCAGTGGTTTATTTTGCTTTTCAATTAACCTTTTACTTTTTTATACCATTTTTTATTAAAAACAAAGGTTTTATATGGATTTTAATGATATGCCTATCTTAGCATATTATGAATTATATTTGGTTATCTGTACAGCAATTTTGCTGAATGGTTCAAGGTAATGACAAACCATGATGGCTTAGTATCTTTATTTCAGGTCATCATTGATATACAATATTTTTTAAAAGTTATTTGAATAAATGCTGGAGTGACTTATGGATAATAAAAAATATTTTTAAACAATCTAAAGAATACAACCATGGAGGAAATATAACAATTTAACTTACACTTCAATTCCTCGAGTTCAGGAAAGTTTCATTATTTTAATTTAATTACAAGTTATTTTGATTTTGTTCAATTCATAGTTGCAAAAATATAAAGCCTTTGAAAATTTATTTGAAATAACACGTTCCAAAGGAAAAGATGTAGTATGTATACTTTTGGTGTATTTAATAAAATATTTTACTGTCTTACATTGATTATTTAATATTGTTCAATATTAAATATTAATATTATTAATATATGTAATAAAATAATATATTATTCAAATATATTCTGTTTAATTAATGTCTTAATTTACCTTGAAAGATATAAAATTACCTTTGTGGTCATAAAACATTGGTAAAATGGTTCCATATAATGCTGAAGTAGATTTGTTACTCTTCATTTCTTGGGAGTCACATTCACATATAATTTTTATGCCAATTAAAAACTGTTAATGACAAAACATTGTAACTGAACAATCTGTATATTTACAGCTCACTTTAATTGCTGAAAAACACCATTTGTCAGCTTCATGTTCTATTGACGATGCTATTGATTTATCTGAATTTGGCTTTGTCTTGTCTCTCTTACATAAAACTCACATATGCAGTTCAAATGGGAAATGACTGTATTGATTTCCTTAACTTGAGCCCAAATGCTAAAGATTTTTGGATAAGCTTTCTCATTACTTAAGCCAAAATCAATAAGAAAGAGCATCTTTTAATGAAAGAGCAGTTTGAGCAACATACTTCAGAAATAGGGTCCTGTTCATTCTTTGCTTTACAAATTGATCTCCTAGGTTCCTTAAGTGAGGTCCAATTGGTTGACATTGTGGTTTGTCTTTGTGTGTAAACTTGCAGCTTCAGAAAAGAGAAGATGAGCCACAGTGACAGTAGAAAGAAACAGTCTCCCTGAGAAAGAAGATTGTCCACTAACAGGTATAAAATCTAGTACTGAAATGCAACACAGCTTACAAATATACCAATAAATTCCTTCATCTTTTAAGTTCCTAGTGGTACATTTTATGATTGCACAATATATTTTTCCACTAGCTTATCTTCTTAAGTAACTATATATGCCTATTAATATGGGCTTATATCAATATTTCAATAAGATATTTTATTGGCTTGGATTTATTTTATTTAAGGCATTTTTCTGCTTAGGACCACAATTTATGTAATGCAAAATAATTAACTGAAACAGCAGGCCATTTAAAAAATACCTTTTTGTTTGGTTTAGCCTTTATTTTCATTTATTTAGTGTCAAATGTCCCTTCATCAGCAGCACAGACATAAGAAGTAAACTACAGAGGAGAATGAACTAAACATATGAAACAAGTTATATGGACGGGTGAGACATCAGGGACTGTGTGATGGTATCATTAACTCCCATGAACTACATAAATTAAGCTGATTATGCCTTCACTTAATTAACTGAGAATGACCTATTGATGTATAGGGTGAGTGAGCTAGAGACCGCTGGCTGCACTGTACTTAATTTATTGGTTTTCAAATTCTTCTCTTGCCTGTGATTATTGAAGGAAAAAATGTCCATTTATATCTCTATCTTGTGATGTGTTTATATGCA
Source organism: Pedetes capensis (assembly GCA_007922755.1). NCBI lineage: Eukaryota > Metazoa > Chordata > Mammalia > Rodentia > Pedetidae > Pedetes > Pedetes capensis. The sequence goes on along the minus strand of VMDO01013869.1, from coordinate 38,784 downwards.
CAGTGGGCTTACATTTAAAACTTTATTTTGAGTAGTTATTATTATTACCAAAAATGCTTAGATAGCTATAAGATTTTTTTCTTTGTTACATATAATTGGGTTTCTGCATGAAATACATGTCTAGATTAATTCTTTTTGTTATGAAAACATGATACATAATATCATTAAATGACCCTAATTTTCTTCATAAATAATCTCATCTTCATTTCAAGAAGTCTTTTAAGTCTTAGAAATTATTTTTACCAAAACTATTGGATAAGTGTAATTTTGTGAAGAATGTTCTTAGGTAACATTTAGATTTTTAATTTTTTTCTAGAAACTAACTTGACTTTTTTTTAAAGTTGAAAGATTATGATATGAATTGCCACCCTCAATTTCTTATAGTAAGTAAGGCTAATATATATGGGAATATCTTCAGGCAAAATTTCTATATATAGATATTATGATTGCTATTTTACTTTGTTATGCTGTCCTATGCTCTACAGATTTTATATCCAATAATTAGAAGTTCCCCCACATTTGTCAGCTTCTTGTACTGTGAGGGCTTGCATATTCTGTGATGTTGAAAGCTATGCCACCAGTGTTTCAGATACCAGCAGGGCCACTCATGGTTTACAGGTTTCAGCTGAGCTTCCAGACTAAGACAGACTAGGGAGAAGGACCCAGAAGCCCACTCCAAAAACAACTAGCCATTGAAAACCCTATAAATAGAGAGAAGCACTGCCAAGTATAGTGCTGGAAAATGAACCCTTCAGATTAGAAGGCAATCAATAAATAACTGGGGAAGAATTGCTTCCTCAAAGTAGAGTCGACCTTAATGACAGGAATGGACTAGAGTCCCTGGGAATTCCTTTTGCTGGTGTGGCACAACTGAAAATGAGAAGAAACATAGTGGCTTTAACAATGGACTCAAACATAAGAAGATCAGATCATGTGCATGGCACAGCGTTGGGTAATTTTTCTTTCTTCTGTACTTAGGGTCTCTGTGAGACAGGTGTGACTTGAAGGCACCTACCAACAAATCAAAAGATAGTTATTGGACCATACTTATGTTGTAGGTGACCTCATATCAGAATACTTCATAAGATACTGGTACTATAATTTTATAGTTTTAGGTACTATAATTATTTAAAATTGTTTACTATTGATAGTTAATACAATAGGGTCAGGTCAAAATCTGAAGGTAAACAAATATAGAGACTATATGTTACCTTGCTTTGGGAAATCACTTATCTTTCTTAATCTCAGGTTTTCATCTGAGAATAGAGTTAGTAGTGAGACTTGGATTCCAGACACTCTTAAGGTATTTGTCAACTCTCATATATATCCGGCATAAATGTTACTTTTGGAAATTCAGAAGAGATAAATATTTCTGTGAATTGGAGTAGCCAAGGATGGATTAAGGATTTAATTGCTCCTAAAAACCATATGCCTGCAGACCGTACCACTCTGGCATCCCATCCTGTCAGCTCTCAGAAGCTAAGCAGAGTCGAGCCTGGTTAGTTCTTAGATGGGACAGCACATGGGTGCACCAGGCTCTGTAGGCTTGGGAGTAGGACATGACAACCCACTCCTAAAAAACAATCAGTTATTGAAACACCCTATGAACAGCAGAGAAATTCTCAGAATACCATTTCCTCTGTTATATATAGGGTCGCTATGAGTCAGACACAGACTTGTTGACACCTAACAACAATAAAAGATGTACATGAGTAATATTATAGTTCACAATCTATGGTAAAATTTTATTTGGAATTTAACTAATACTGTAGAAACTTATGGGCATATGAGGATTTAGAATTTACTTTATTTTCAAATAACTCTGAATGCCCATAAACAGTTATAATGTGTACATCTGCAAATTTGAGTAACGTACTCTGTATGTACATATCTAGTCCTAGTAGAGTAATTTTGCCTCCATATTCAAAGAGGTATTGTTATTTTCCACACTTTTTTTATCTTTCCAGTAATTCTCATTGAGAATTTGATTAACCCACCTAAGCTCTGATCTATTTTATAAAATTCTTCTGAACTTTGTATGCTATCAAAGAATTTGCAAATTAGAGGATACACAAAGGACTTGGAATGTTCTTTGGAAATAACAAATGACTATTGTCCCTTGAAAAGCTGAAGTAGATTTATGTGGGAAATTAGAAAAGGATAAGATGTGTGGTTATGGGGAAAACTGTATTAGAAACTCACTTTTATTTTTTTGTCTTTAGTATTAAAGATTGAACCCAGGGAATCACACATAATAGGAAAGTGCTCCCCTGCTGAGCTGCACCCCAGTGCCCCTCTTTTCTTAAAATAAATGTTGATGGGATACAGAGTACCCCCTTTTGATAGTTCCCTTGTGCAACTATTACATTGTTTTTGCCTACACTTTTATCTACTTACATAATTTATGGGACCCTTTGATTAATATGTAGTAAAAATCATATGAAATTATGACTTATATCCCCCTATCTTTCCCATGTATTCATGTAGTTCCATCATATAATTTGAGAATATTCTCTCCCCCTTTATCCCTGTGCATTATTTTGCGTCCCTATCCATCCTTCCATGGGAGAAGGATGGGGCAGTCCAGTCCCTAGGCAATCCCAAAACAACCAGTCATTGAAAACCCTGCTCTGAGTTGGATTCCACAACACCTAACAACAACAACAATCCCTCCTTCCACAACCTTTGCTTCCCCACAAGTCCCTTCCCCCTTCTTTCTACTCTGCTTATATTTTCCCTTCTTGGATAAGCTTGATTGTTCATTTTCATATATCTACATATGTATGTTGTTGTTATGTACCATTGAATTGGTGTCTGACTCATAACGACCCTACATACAACAGGCGAAACACTATTGTCAGTGCTTCTCTGCTATTCATGTTGTTGTTGTTGTTGTTGTTGTTAGGTGCAGTCGAGTCGGTATCCGACTTATAGTGACCCGCATAGGGTTTTCAATGGCTGAGTGCTTTGAGATTGCCTTGCAAGTGGATTGCCAGGCCCTTCTCCCATTTTTGTGGTGCTGGGAATTGAACTCGTGACCTCAGAGACTGCAGCACAGCGCTCTACCCAATGAGCTAAATCTCAGCCCAGTCTGTTATTCATAGGGTTTTCAGTAGCTGTTTTTTGGGGAGTGGGTTGTTGGGTCCTTCTCCCAAGCCTACAGCACTGGGTGTTCCCAGACGGTCTCCCATACAAATACTAAGCAGGTCTGACCCTGCTTAGCTCCAGAGATCTGATAGGATTAGGCACCACAGTGCTACAGCTGCAGGTCTACATAGGTATAGTTTGTGTATATACATATATATTTTTTCTTCCTTTAAATTAGGTTTAGCTCCCACATATAAGAACATACTGTATTTCTTTTTTGGGGGGGGCCTAAGTTCATTCACTTAAGGTGATATTCTACAATTCCATCCATTTTGCTGCAAATGACGGTATTCCATTCTTTTTTATTGCTGAGTAATATTCCATTGTGGATACATAACCGCATTTTTTTTTTTTACCCATTCCTCTGTTGATGGACACCGTGGTGGGTTCCATAGCCTTATGATTGTGAAGAATGCTGCTTTAAATATGGAAATGCAGGTGTCTCTATGATATGATGACTTATCATTCTTTGAGTATATCCCCAGGAGTGGTATAGCTGGGTCATATGTCAGTTCTAGTCTAAATTTTCTAAGGTATCTCCATATCGATTTCTAAAATGGTTGAACTAATTTACAGTCCCACCACCAACATAAAAGTGTTTCTTTTTCTCCGCGTCCTCACTAACATTTGTTACTATTTGTTTTGTTCATTTTAGCTATTTTTACTAGAATGAATTAGAATCTCACTGTTATTTTGATTTGTGTTTCCCTAATGGCTAAGGGTATGGAGTATTTTTTCATGTGTTTCTTCACCCTTCAAACCTCTTCCCTTGAGCACTCTCCATTTCCTCTGTGCACTTATATATCGGGTTGTTTGTTATCTTGGTATTTGCTTTCTTAAATTCTTTGTATATTCTTGAGATTAGTGCTCTGTTGGATGTGTAGGATGCAAAGATTCTCTTCCATTCCATAGGCTCTCCCTTAACTCTGTTGATGGTATACTTTGATGTATAGAAGCTTTGTAATTTTATGTAATTCCATTTGTTAGTTCTTTGGAACACTCCCCCCACCCTTTATTTTTATTTTGAGACAAGGTCTTGCTAAATTGTACAGGTTAACTCTGTCTTTGAACCTACAACCTTCCTCCCTCAGTGTCCTGGGTCACTGGGATTGTAGGTGTGCACCAAGGCACTTGGCTTCTTAGTTTTATTGCATAACAGATTTCTATTGTACACCAAAATTGAGATGTTGAATATGGGCCTGTGTAAGAATGAATAAAGAGGTGTTTGTGTGTGTGTGTGTGTGTGTGTGTGTGTGTGTGTGTGTATGCACATGCATACAGGACTGAAGTGTTTGAGGGAATTTTGTGTTGGAAATGTGAATTTCGAAGTTGTTTGCATATACATTGTAGTAAAATCAAAGAAAGGATGAGGAGTGAGTATGAGACAGAAAATAAGAAAATCAAGGAAAAAGGCATGGGACACTCCATATGAAGTCAGGGAGACTAGGAACAAGCAAACCAATTGAACATACAATGAAGTCAGAAGAAACTCAGGAGGGTAGGGTGTCCTTGAAGGTAAATGAGAACGTCTTTTTAGGAAAGAGCAGTGATGAGACCTGTGTTTTGTTGAGTGCTACTCATAGTAAGATGAGAACTGAAAACTGAATATTAATCTTAGCACTATAGAAGGCATTGGCAATCTTGGAAAAAATGTTTTTGGTATATTAGTAGGTTTGTGTTTATCCTGATTGTAATAATTAGCATTGGAGAAAAAATATTTGATACAAAATTTCATGATTTAGAATATTTGTTTTTTTTACATATTATCTGAAATGTCTGACATGTGTCTTTTTTTTTATTTGTTTGTTTTATGAGACAGAGTCTCTTTGTGTTGCCTAGGCCACCCTAGAACTCATTATTTAAACCAGACAGGCCTTGAACTCACACCTATCCACCTGCCTCATTTTCTTGAATGCTGGGATTATGAATGTATGCCACCACATGTGAACTGACAAATGTCTTAAATTAATTTAGACCTGCTTGAGACTATAACCTATGAAATGTATTGTTTCTTAGTTTTTCACACTTACTTTAAAAGTTAACAGTTTTATTACCTTTTTCTAGAATAATGTCTCTCAGTTTATTATTAAAGTGAAGTTATAGTAGTTGTTATTCCAAAGTAGAAATACATCATATTACTATGATGACCTCTACAAAACTTTAACTATAATTTTAATAATGAGGTAAACTTAAAATTTAAAATTCTTCACATCAGGCACAATGGTGCACGCCTATAATCCCAGCAACCAGAGCTGTGGATGCACGAGGTCCAGGCAGCCTGCAAAACGTTGCAAGAAACTGCCTCAAGATAAATTTTAATTAATTAATTAATTGTGGTACTGGGCGTTGAACTCAGGGCCTCGCACCTGCATGCTTTGCAAGTGCTGGAGCACTGAGCTGCACCCCCAGCCCTTTTTTTTTTTTTTTTTTTTTTTTTTTTAACTCTTTGAGACAGGGTCTTGCGACTGCCTCTGGTCTCGAATTTGCCATCCTCCCGCTCCGCCTCCCTAGCCACTGGGCTTACAGGCCTGTGCCCCCATGCCCTATTAAGATAAAAATATTTTTAAACAGAGGCTATGGGTGCACCTCAGTGGTACAGTGCTTGGAAAATATGCACAACACTTTGGGTTCATCATCTCCAGTACCACAAATAAAATAAAATTATATTAATAAAATAAAATCTCCCACATATGATTTGTTTCCTGATAAATTTTCACATTTCATTTAATCAGAAGAAATTTACTGCAATCATTTATAAAATCTGTTTTCTCCATTTTAAAATGAGTTCTTTGACAGAGCTATGTTTTCACAAGGTTTTACTATGAAGATATTTAAGAGTTTTCTTCTATGAGCATGAAAAATTGCAATATGATCGATCAAATTGCAAAAATTTTGAATATTTTTACATAATTTATTGATATACTTTTAGCTCTTTGGTATTCATTATATGTGGTTCCAGTATGGAAAGGGACTTTAAAAGCCATTTAATCAAATCTTAATTTTACAAGCCAGCAACATGAGGTCAAATATTAAAATGCTCTCTTGCAGCTATAGTATATCTTTAAATGTGTTGATTAATATAACCCCACTATATTAAAGTGCATGCTGTTGTGGCATATAATTTTTCAAGGATATTGAATGTACACAGTCTAAAATATAACACATAATTTAGAGTACCTAGGCTGTTAGGGAAATGTTGAGTAATGTGTGTTTAAGCAGTTATTTTGTATAATTATTGTATTCTTTTTAGTCTTGGAAAATTCATTCTAAATTTCTTCAATACAATTCCTCTGAATTTTAACCCCAGTATACTTTACTTTCGATATTGCCAATGCTTGCAACCATTTGTATTAGTTCTTCCTATTTGACATGAAAGAACATATAACATCATTATTTATACATTTACTAAAGCAGCTGAATATTTGTATTTTCTATTCCATTTACTATTATTTAAGTAGGAACCTTTTCGGAAGGTTCTAAGGTTCTCGATATTTTCCCTACATTAAAGGTTGTATTAGATATGTCTCTTTGGGTTAGCATCCTTTTACTATGGCATATGGGCACTCTCCCTCAGGAACAAGCAACCAGCTTAGCAAACAGAATAATTGGTACCATTCTTTTCACACACACAAAAGTAAGTTAAAATAGGATACAGCTTTCATCATCAATTGATTCTTAGAAGTCCTTTCTTGATATTTCAGCCCCAAGGCTTATATCAAAGTTGTTTCCTTCAATGTGGAAACTTCAAGCTTCCAATTCACCAGTCTGCAAACCCTGAGCATCAAAGCAGACTTGCCCTGTGATCCAAAGCTAAGCACTTACTTTCTTGAAGTGATGCTTAGTGCTCTGATTCAGCATCAAGATCTGAGGGTGCTGTTATGACAAGATAAATTAGGGAACCAGACGATGACATCCTTTGGCCTCCACTGAGATCTTCCCAAACAAGAGCACTTGTCTCCAATTCCTCTTTGACCCTTTATTATTTCCATACAGCGGCCACTGCTCAGGAATCTCACTTGACTAACACCCCACACTGTTCCTGAGAGATTGGCACGATAGCTTGGTTGCCTCATGGGGTGGTTGTTGGGAGTTCGTGTAAACCAAATAGTTTCTACCACTGCACATTATCTTCTTTTTAGCTTCCATTTTATTTAATTCCAGAACCCATGTTATTTCAGTAAGATACCCACCACTAAAATCTTACTTTCCTTATTTAAAAAGGAAAATCTGTGGTAGTTTCTCATTTCAGTCTATCAGGCTGAGGGATTTGTAGGATCTTCTCTTTATTTAAAGAAATTATGATTTTTAAAATCATCGTACTCATCATCCCTATTCTTATCTAATTGAGATTTAGAAAATAATCATCAGATAATATGTAATTTATTAATATTGCCTGCTTATCATGTTTTAATCATTTTATATAACTTTCCTCACATATCATCTATTATGTTTTGTGCTGATGGAATTCAGAATATGCTATTCAAAATATGTTTCTATTTTGTGGTGCTAGAAATTAGATCCAGGGCCTCATACATGGTAGACAAGCACTCTACCACTGAGTTACACCCTAGACCTTGGCACTTGAGAAAATAACAGAAGCTAGAAGTCTGTTCTCATTTTTCCTTTGTCCCTCTCCTTTAAAGCATGCCATAAGACCTTCATTTGAGAGGTATTCTCTCTATACCTAGCTGGGAGGAATATCTTTATTTCTGAGGATATAGGGACAAGGAGAATAATTTGAAAAAATAGATCTTGCTACCCACCCCCATTTAATTATCATTAAATCATTTGTCCAATCACTCTTCTCTATGACTACCCATTTCATCTAAGATAGCATTAAAAGTACAGAGGTTTAGCACTTTCTTTGGAAGTCATTTCATTACAGAGCCTCCTATGTCATATAAAATTACAATAAATAAATGTGTATGTTTTTCTCCTGTTAATATGTCTTTTATTATAGAGGCCTCACCCATGAATATGGTGATGAATGAAGAAAAGTTTCCTCCTCTATAAGATTCTTTTATCACTATGTGATGCTCAACAAGCCACTTGATTCTTTTGACACAAATTATTTAAAGCAGACATATGATGATGTGAAAATGTTAGATCACCGTCCCTTACAGGTATTAATTAATACCAGAGTGGGAAGACTATATACCTCAGTTACTTTTCCAGTCAGTCTTCTAGTCACATGATGTACCCTGTTAAATGTCTTAAATTCAGTTTTTTTTTTCTTTTTTGGAGATCACTTACTTCAAGTCTTTAGCATCGCTCTCTTGTGCTTTGACATGTTATCTGCCCATTGGTATCATCTTCTTCTATTCATCCTCCTGCTGCTAGGTTGACCTTAACGCTTGCACAGTTATGCACACAGAAATGCTGTTGTTTACTCTTTTAGTTAAAGGATGGGGCTTAGCTCATTTGGCAGAGCACTGCAAAAATGGGAGGACATGGCAGCCCACTCCCTAAGCCAATGCTGAAACAATCAGTCATTGAAAATCCTATGAGGGTTGCTATAAGTCAGACTCAACTCAAAAGCACCTAACAACTACTCCTTCAATTACAATCCTGTTATATTTCCAAGTTTATAGCAGTTGAATTTCCTTCCAAGCCCATCCATCAACAGTTGGCAAAACAGAAGATGATCCAAGTAGTGCTTTCAGCTTCTCATTCCAATGAGAAATATTAGAATCAATTCTAATATTTCTGCTATGTGTATTTTATATCTTGTGTCCAGCTCAAATTATATTGGAAGAAAAAGTACTTGTCAACAATCACTGACATAATACTGTATGATATAAGATTTTTTTTTTTACAGTAACATACATTTGTTTTTCTTTTCAATAGTTCTTTGTATTGACTAGATCAGGAGTCTTCAAACCTGGGCTATGGACCTGTACTAGCCATGGCATATTAGGAAGCAGGCTGCACAGCAGGAGGTTAGTGCTGTGTGGCCAAGCCAGTGAAGCTTCATCTCTATTTATAACTATCAGCAGAATTAGATTCTCATAGAACCAGGAGCCCTACTGTGACCTGTGCTTGCCATGGATCTATGATGCATGCTTCTATGAGAATCTGATGCCTGATGATCTAAGGTGGAGCTGAGGTCATGATGTTTATGCTGCAGAGTGGAGGAACATTCAGATTAATGTTAGCCAAGTGGCTTGACTATATAGAGAACATAGCAAATCAATTGCTTGTAGACTCATATCAAAACCCTATCAGTGAGTGACAAGTGACATTTAAGCTATATCTGGTGGCAGGCTTTAAGTCAAAATCCAACACTTGTTTTATTCTGTGTGTGGCCCACCCATTATTTTATTTACCACTTGTATCTGTGCCTCTTTCCTACACTATATACTTGTCTCAAAATTTTGACAAGCTTACAAGTTAACTCTAGCCTAAGTGAGTAAAAAACAAATGTGGTTGGAGAGCTTCTTTGTAAAGGGGGAAAGTCCCAATGATGAGATAGCAGAAGTCCCCAACACTGCCAACAAAAGAAAGGAAGGTGCATTTAAAAGAAAATATCAAGAGTCCTACTTAAGGTATAGGTTAATTGCAACAGGTGATTCACATTCTTCAAATCTACTTTGTATAATATGTGGTGACCAGCTATCAAACGAAGCCATGAGACCTTCAAAACTACTTTTCCACATGGATACCACACACCTGAATTAAAAGACAAATGCTTAGAGTTTTGTAAGAGAAAAAAAAAACATAAACATGAAGAGCAGAAATAATTATTAAAGGCCACCACTTCATCAAAGGTGTCTCCATCAAGAACATCATTCTTAGTGGCTGACCACATTTCTAGAGCTAAGAAGCCTTCACTGATGGTGAAGAGTTGATCCTATCTGCTGTTTAGGGCATTCTTCATGAACTTTTAGAAGAAGCTGCAGTTCAAAAGGTGGCACATGTTTCTCTTTTGGCTAGCACTGTAACTAGATGAATTGAAATAGCAGAGGATATAGGGGCATGATGGTTAGAGCAGATTTTTAATCACTGTGGTACCCAATCCAGGTTGATGAGTCAACCAGTGCTGACAGGTAACAAGGCTTGTTTGTGTGCAATACATTTTCAGTAGGATGTGCATGAAGATCAAGTTATATGTGCTTTTGTTGCCAACCAACACCACAACTGCAGAACTGTTCAAGTCTTTGAATGATTATATATCTGGAAAACTGAATTGGTCATTTTGAGTCGGTATGTGCATGAATGGAGTGGCTCCCATGACTGGATTTCTTTCAGGTTTCACTACTGAGGTTAAGGAGATTGTTCTGAATGTGAGTCTGGGTTATCCACAGAGAAATGTTATCCATAGGAAAATGTCACCTGAACTTAGAAACATTTTGTAAGATGTGATTAAAATTATCCAACACAATAAGTTACATGCCCTTAACTCACATCTGTTTGCCCAGCTCTTTGAGGAGATGGACACAGAGCACACACACATCTTCTTTTATACACAGAATGGGAGGTGGATCACCGGCCTGAATTTTTGAGTTACAAGAGCCACTGTTCAGATTTCTTTTAGAAAACCAGTCACCACTGGGAGCACATTTCAGTGACACAGAGTGATTCACAAAACTTGCTTACTTGTGTGACATATTCAACTTGCTAAACAAACTCAGTCCATCACTGCAGGGGTGAAAAACAACTGTGTCCAAGCTGGCAGATAAAGTAACTGCCCTCAAAGTCAAACTGGAATGATGGGGTTGATGAGTGAACATTCGGACTTTTGACATTTTTCAAACATTAGGAGAGATTTTGAAAGACACTGAGCCAGTGGCTTCATTCTCCCAGCTGGTGCATGATCACCTACTGAAGCTTTCTAAAAGAGTTTGGACATTACTTCCCAACCACAAAAGACCTTTGAACAAGGAAGGAATGTATCCCTGACCCATTTGTGAAAATCCAGGTAAATCAACTTCGTCCTTACCAGAAGAGAATCAGATGCTTGAGATTGCAAATGATGGTGCCCTTAAAAGTATGTCTGAGGCTACTTCAAATCTCCACACGTTCTGGACTAAAGTCAAAGTGGAATATTGTGAGGTTGCCTCAAAAGCACTGTAAAACCTGCTTCCATTCCCAACATCCCATCTTTGTGAAGCAGGGTTTTCTGCAGTGACAGCAAGCAAAAAGAGATTACGGAGTAGCCAGGACATAAGCAACACACTTCGTATGACACTGTCTCTCATCACCCCCAGAGAGGACCATTCAGTAGTTTATAGAGATTCTGATATAATCAGTCACCATGCCACATACCTCTAATCACAGTCACCCAGGAGGCTGAAACAGGAGGATCCTGAGTTTGTGGCCACAGGAAGCCTGTGCAAACTGGTGTGACCTTGTCTTAAGATAAAAATAAATAAATAAATAGAAAGGGGATAGAGGTACAGCTCAGTCCTAAAGCACTTGCCTAGCATGCATGAGGCCCTGGGGTCAATCACCCAGTATTGAGAAAATAAAATAAATTTAAAAAGCACATTTATTATTATTAATGTTGTACTAAAATGTTATAGATGAACACGCAAAAACTGTATCAATTCCAATTACTAGTTTGCATGGAATTTTAAATACATCTAAAGAATTTTCTAACGTATGTGCAAAGCAGGAAACTGGCTAGTTTAAAAAGAATTCCTCTCTAAATTAAAACAAATCAAAATCAAAATCTCTCTAGCCTGCAGCCGTAGCCCTGTGGCATCGGATCCCATCAGATCTCAGAAGCTAAGCAGGGTCAGGCCTAGTTAGTACCTGGATGGGAGACCGCCTGGGAACACCAGAAGTTGTAGGCTTGGGAGAAGGACCTGGAAACCCCCTCCCAAAAATCAATCTGCCATTGAAAACCCTATGAACGGCAGAGAAGCACTGACAATAGTGTTTCCCCTGTTGTACAGAGGGTCGCTATGAGTCGGATACCGACTCGATGGCACCTAACAACAACAACAACAAAAATCTCTCTAAGTCTAAATCTTTAAAAAACTTTTTGATGGAAACTATTTGAATAGAATATTTTGTAAAAATATACAAAATGTAATATTAAATATTATTGAAAAGTAGCTCTGCAGGTATATAGTGTTGTTGTCGTCGTCGTTAGGTGCCATCAAGTTGGGTCCGACTCATAGCAACCCTCATAGGGTTTTCATTGGCTGATTGTTTTGGGATTGCTTTGGGAGTGGATTGCCATGTCCTTCTCACTGCAAAAGTAAGATGAAAAATTATATAACTTTGGAAGTTCTTCTAATTTTCTCATTAGGGCTGTGGTGCTACTCTCATAAACTGGTAGCCTGGTCCTGAGGGTTTAAATATTTACCACAGTGGCTAGCAGAATATTTAGTGGTCCAGAATCTTATCAATTATAAATTATTAGATATATAAATTAATATTATTGCTTGAGAATCTCAATATCTGAAAACCAGTGAAAAGATCATCATTTTTATATAGACACTTAGGGAGTAAACAAAAGCATTTTTATTTCATTCATCATTAGAAACATTTTCCATACAGTTTCCTGTGTCAGAGCTTTATATATGTGCATTTATATTTCATTGAAATTGTTCTTTGAAAAAATTTCCTTCCTAGATATTTGTTTCAGCTACCTTTTACTAAGATTATTTCAGAGCAGAAAAATATGCAAGTTGTATCCTTTATCGGAGGTGTTATTTTGAGTCATTTGACCAAAACATCATTTTCACCATTGGTTTACTTGGGCAAATAATACTATTTATTTCACAATGATATTAAGAAATTAAATGAAATCATGCTTATTAAATACCTAAAGAGTCCCTATGGTTGTTGTTAGGTGTCCATCCACTCTCATCTGACAAATAGTGACCCTATGTACAAGAGGACAAAACACTACCTAATGCTGTGCTGTGCACACGATCTTTTTATGTTTAAGTCCAATGTTCCAACCACTGTTTCTTCCATTTTGAGTTGTGCCACATCAGCAAAAGGAGATTCCAGGGGCTTTACTCCATTCCTGTCAACTTTACTTCGAAGAGGCAATTCTTCCCATATCTTTTCTTGAATGCCTTCCATCCTGGGGGGCTCATTTTCTGGCTCTATATTTGAAGGTGATTCTTTGCTTTCATAGGGTTTTCAGTGGCTAATTTTTCCAAGAGTGGGCTGCTGAGTCCTTCTTCCTAGTCTATCTTAGCCTGGAAAGTCAGCTGAAATCCATCCATCATGGGTTTCCTTACTGGTATCTAAAACACTGGTGGCAGAGCGTTCAGCATCACAGCAACATGCAAGCCCCTACTGCACTACAAGTTGACAGACACATGGGGGAAGGAGTGCCTAGAACACAATTAGTACTTGTTAAGAAATTATTAGCATTATATTTCACAAGTTGTCTCTGTAGTTTCATCTTGTACTACTCATATCCTTTAATATTTGGAGTATTTATTGCAACTACCATGGAGTGTTAATTTTCTAAATATTTATTTGGTCTAGTTTGTAAGTTTCTTGAAGACAGGAAATTTGTTTTGTTCTTCGTAGAATTCAGCATCCATAACCTCATGGATAGAATGGACTTAAATATGCACTGGTGGTGGAGAGGCTATGGATAGAGGGACAGGGTAACAGTTTCACTTGCTTTTCATAGAGTTACTGTGTTCAAAATGATTTCAGACGTGTGTGTGTGTATGTGGTACTGAGGGTGAACCCAGAGCCTCATGCCTGCTGTGCCAGCACTCTCCCACTGAACTTCACCCTCAGCCCAAGATTTCAGATTGGCAACAATGCTCCATCTTGTGTATCACAGCCAAATACACAAGCAATGATATCTCTAGTACATATTGTAGATATTCTATTTTTAAAATTATTGAGATTGAGTATATAACATTCAAATAAATTAAAATTAATTGCTCTAGAATGAATAGTGATATGCTGGAAGTGTTGTTGTTGTTGTTAGGTGCCATCAAGTCGGTATCTGACTCATGTTGTTGTTGTTGTTAGGTGCCGTCGAGTAGGTATCCAACTCATAGCGACCCTCATAGGGTTTTCAATGGCAGACTGTTTCGGGATTGCCTTGGGAGTGGATTGCCAGGCCCTTCTCCCATTTTTGCGGTGCTGGGAATTGAACTCGGGTCCTCAGAGACTGCAGCACAGCGCTCTACTTACTGAGCTAAATCCTAGCCCCCATGCTGGAAGTACAGAAAGAAAAAATAATAGGGAAAATATCTCATCATTTGCAAAGATCTTGGTTTTTCTTAACCATTTATTTCATTACTCTAAAGTTGGTGTTGACTTTCTCATTATATGTGAAGGGGCTTATACTTTTTGTCTTTCCTATTATTTGTATCTCAGCCCAGCAATTCTTGAGATGCTCCAATTTTAACTGAATGAGTATATAATGCAAAATAAAAATACACAAATCAGTAACAGTTTAGACAATAAAGATGAGTGTTGTCTATGTGATGCTCAAATGAATAGAAGCCATTTATGCCAATGACAGTGTTGTTTTTTGAACTAGCTCATCTCTAATTCTTTTATTTGCTTCTTGCTTTTGAAATTATTTCTGAAACAAGTACAGTAGCAAGCTAATTTTCTACATTCATTTACATAATTGCCATCATAACTTCTTTTATCTTCCATCAATTTACAACAAAAAGCTCACAATGTTTCTATACAATTATTATTTTTTACATTAGTTTCAAAAGATCTGTTGAAAATGTTGATGATTCCTGGGCTGATCTTTATTAATATTAACTTAGGATAGAACAAACAGGTGTCTTTTCATAATATGAACATTTAGAATGAATAGGAAAGTAATTTGAACACTTAGCATAAAGAGGGGAATTTATTTTAGGAACTTAAAATGACATGCTTTAACTAGATAGTAGAATACAAATAAGATTAAAGAACATGCATAATAAATGAATGTAGACTCCTTTGGCTATGTTTTTATGAGTTATTTATGATGCTTTGATGTTAAAATAAAAAGTGAATGAAAAAGTCAGAGCACTCTGTGTCAGTCTTGACCAGATGCTGGCATTTCGATTTCCTTACTTAGCTCAATTGGTAGAGTACTGCTCTGTTCTCTCTGAGGCCCTGGGTTTGATCCCCAGCACTGCCAGAATGGGAAAAGGATCTGGAAGCTCAATACCAAAACAATCCTCCTAAAATCAGCCACCGAAAACCCTACTAGAGTCTCTGTAAGTCAGACAACCACTCAATGGCATGTAACAACAGCACCTGAAAAAAAATATATATATATATATATATACATACACATAAATAAATACATAATCATGCTTTGGCCATAGTTTTATAGTCAGTTTAACAATAGATTGAATAAGTAACATTTTATTTAGCTAGTTATTAGAGTTTTTATGTAAATTCATTAATTTTAGCTATAAGATAGCTCTGATATTTGGCTAAACAATGTTGATTCATACTAAACTATGGTGGAAAATAGACTAATACAGTGTGAGGTATATGAATTTCTGTCAGATTTGCAAACATAAGTATAGGTAAACCAAACAAATCCATATAATATATATCTAATGTATGCTATATGTTGAATAAAAGGTTTATTGTTTATAATATGTACTTAAATAAATTCAATTGAATTCTTCCAATGGTCAACAAAGATATATAAAAACAAAAGTAAATACATTATTCTAGTATTTTCTATACGGATAGCAGCAAAAAAATGCAACTTCTATGATGCATTCTGAATAAAATTACATGGCTTCTTTTTATTACTTTGTAATATTTTAACTGGATTAATTAATGGAAAAATATGTGTTTTACTATTTAAAAAGGCAATTGGAATAATAATCTTTATTACATGCTTGTTATTATCTGAATGATTTTTATGTTTCTTTTATCTAATTCTCATGAAAAATTCCAAGGTTATTATTACACCTATTTACAAATGAAAAGGATTAGAGCCATAGCCATTTATTCACTTTCTGAAGATCACTCACTATACATACAAAGGCCAGGATATAGACTCTGGTTGTCTATCTATAAGAACAATGTTGATTCCATTGTAGTATACTAGATTTCATTTCTCAACAGCAGCACTGTTTAAGAAATAAGTATTCATATTTCAGTGGTATACTCTCAGGATAAAAATTATAAAATTTAAAGCCCAATTAGACATACAAATTTGGAGAATGAGTGTACTTTTCAAAATGCACTACTCTTTAACCAAAGCAAGAATAATACCTACTAACCAACTGTTTTGTAGTTTATATAAAGAAATTAACATAAATCTATGTCCTCAATGCCATGCACTACAGAACAGAGGCCATTTCCTCCAACTTATAGTACATTTTGTTTTTCCCACGCAACTTATATTCATGGGTTCAGGAATCAAGGAAGATGTGTTAATAGGAGTAATTTTTTTCAGTACTACCTCTATAGTGCCACTAGAAAAATTTTACTTCCTGTTCCAACAACCGTGTTCTCTGCTAGCCTTGTTTTCAACAAGAAAATACTTCCACCTTAAGACACACAATGAGTTACTTTAAACTGGAAGTTCAGACTACTATCTCTGGCTATTGTGGTTACTCATACCAGTAAATTATAAGATAGAGGAGTGAATTTTTACTAGTTGTTATAATTAATTGTGAAGTTCAAGAGGGAAATGGTTGCTACTGGATAGGGTAAATGAAAATAGGATTATGTCTGAAAAGCAGAAGGCTCCCTAGGGTGCCTCTTAGTACTTCCATATCCTGTGGTTCAAATCAATGAAAAACCTCAACAATCAGATTCAGACAGGACTGAACCAATGCAATAACTCAATTCAGACAGTATTAAAAGTTTGAGTCACTTTAGTCGGCAAGGAACTTTGATCAGCTGAGGTCGCAGAGGTTATGGAATGAATAGTGGAAGAAGTTAGTTCTATACTGGCAGCAATCATGTTGTCAGATGTAGAAATGAAAACAGTAACCACCATATGTATTTTTCTAATATGATATATTTACTAAATATTTTTTTCTTTCCATTTCTTATTCTCCTACTAAATCACATTTGTTTCTGTTGCCCTCAAGTTGAGTCTGACTCATAGCAACCCTCATAGTTTTCAATGGCTGATTATTTGGGGATTGTTTCCAGGAGTGGGTTGCCAGGTCCTTCTCCTGAAATCAGATTTGTTAATACTAGTTAATTCGAAATTCCAATACTTTATTTATAGACTATTGAAAGGGAGCAAAAAATCAGCCAGAAGAAATAAAATAGTCATTAAAAATGGATAAAAAGAAAACTGTTTATCAGGAGAAGGTCAGCATGCTTTGGCTTCTATGCAGGATGTTGTTGTTGTTGGGTGCTGTCAAGTAGATATCCGACTCATAGTGACCCTACATACAACAGGTGAAACACTATTGTCAGTGCTTCTCTGCTATTCATAGGGTTTTTAATGGCTGATTGTTTTCTGGAAGTGGATTGCCAGGTCCTTTTCCCAAGCCTCCAGCACCTGGTGTTCCCAGGCGGTCTCCCATCCAAGTAGTAACCAGGCCTGACCCAGCTTAGCTTCCAAGATCTGATGGGATCAGATGTCACAGGGCTACGGCTGCAGGCTTATATGCAAGTACATAATATTAGGTTCAAGCATGACTTTGTTATTATCTTTATTTGGATGTCAACTGGGGTAAAAAGAGTTGTGTTTGGGTGACTACTTGATAGAGGTGAACTATGATGGATTTGCTATTGTTAGATGCCATTGAGTCATGTCCAACTCATAGTGACAATTATAGGGTTTTAATGGTTGATTGTTTTTGGATTTCCTTGGGAGTGGATTGCCACATCCTTCTCCCATTTTGGGGGTTCTGGGAATCGAACTCCAGACCTCAGAGACTGCAGAGTAGTGCTCTACCAACTGAACTAAATTCTATGTTAATTTGACTATGCTAAGTCATATTTGCTAGAAATTTTCCCTGCTAAATTGTACACAGATTTAGCCAATCTAAATAAAAATTATGGGAGACCATTTTTGGACTGAATTCCTGCACTAGACCCAGCAGACCAGACCAAACCAAACCCAAAGAGTCCCTCATGGTAAAAGCCACATAATCAATCTAAAACATTAAGGAAGAAGGTAGATCCTAAAACAAACTATAGTTTTTATGAAAAGAGAAAGTTGCATTTTATCTGAGTCAACATAGGGAAGTGCCCTGTGCTTTAACACTTTGGAAAGAAAAGAAACAAACAAAACAAAACATAAAACTTGTTATTAACAAATCAACTTATTTTTTGGTCTACTTTTCTGTTTCCCTTTTCTACCTCATATAACCCACTGGAAACCTAAAAACAACCAGAAGAAAAGATAGGGAACACACTCCAACATAGAAATAGGGAAATACTTCCTTAACAAGACTCCAGTTACTCAGGATATTGCACCAAGAATTGACAAATGGGATTACATAAAACTAAAAAGCTTCTGTATAGCAAAGGAAACAACAAAAAAAAGAGAGAACCCACAGAATTGGAGAAACTCTTTGCATTCTACATATCTGACAGAGGATTAATTTCTAGAATATATAAAGAACTCAAAAACTGAACACCATAATAACAAATGATCCAATAAATAAGTGGGCAATGGAACTTAACATACAGTTCTCAAAAGAATAACTACAAATGGCCATAAACACATGAAAAAAATGCTCAATATCCCTAGCTATCATTGTTGTTGTGAAACAGTATTGTTAGTGCTTCTCTACTATTCATAGGGATTTCAATGGCCCCCAGCCATTAATGAAATGTAAATCAAAATAATACTGAGATTCCATCTCACTCCTGTAAGAACAGACAAGATTAACAAAAATAAATAAATAAATAAATAAATAAATAAATAAATGAACAACAGGAGGTAGCAAGGCTGCCAATAAAAGGAACATTTTTACACTGCTGGTGGGACTTTAATTAGTTCAGCCACTTTTAAAGTAAATATGGAGCTAGCTTAGGAAACAAAAATGGAACTACATGTGATCCCACCACTTGTCTCTCAGTTTACCTTATGGTGGGGGCTTGTGTGTTTCTGTAATGCTGAAAGCTATGCCACTAGTATTTCAGATAACAGCAGGGCAAA
Organism: Pedetes capensis; assembly: GCA_007922755.1. Taxonomy (NCBI): domain Eukaryota; kingdom Metazoa; phylum Chordata; class Mammalia; order Rodentia; family Pedetidae; genus Pedetes; species Pedetes capensis. The sequence goes on along the minus strand of VMDO01013869.1, from coordinate 19,598 downwards.
CCATGGTAGATAGGTTTCAACTGACCTCAGATTAAGACAGATTAGGGAGAAGGAATAGAAAGCCCACTCAGAAACAATTAGCCATTGAAAAACCTATGAAAGCAGAGAAGTTCTGTCAAATATAATACCAGAGAATGAGCCCCCTGTGCTGGAAGGCATTCAAAGGATGACTGGGGAAGAGTTGCCTCCTCAAAATAAAGTATACTGAAATGACTAGAATGCAATAAAGCCCCTGGGATTTGCTGTGGTAGCATGATTCAAAATGAGAAGGAAACAATAGTAAACATCCATTAGTAATAGGAACATGAAATGTATGTAGTATGAATCTAGGAATTTTAGAAATTGTCAAAAGGGAAATGAAGTGCATAAACATTGATATTCTAGGTATCAATGAGTTAAAATGAACTGGCATTGGCTGTTTTGAGTCTGATACTCTTATAGTCTACTGTGGTCTACTATGACAGGAATGACAACATAAAGAGAAATGAGGTTACTTTCATCAACAAAAAGATATCTCAAGATCTGTCCTGAAGAACAATGCTTTCAGTGATAGAATAATATCTGTATGCATATGAGGAAGATCGGTTAATATGACTATTATTGAAATTTACACACCCAACACAAAGGCTGCAAAAGAAAAAACAGAAGACTTTTACCAGCTTTTGCATTATGAAATTGGTCAAACATGCAATCAGGATACACTAGTAATTCCTGGTGATTGGAATGTAAAAGTTGAAGAAAATTATAACATGTATATGAAAGTCAAAGTATAACCTTGAGTACATACCACCTAAGTTCAGACACCACCTCAAGAACAGATTTGATGGATTAGACACTAATGATTGAAGACCAGATAAGTTGTGGCGTGACATCAAAGATATCATTCATGAAGAAAGCAAAAGGTTATTAAAAAGATAGGGGATAAAAGAAAATATCAAATTACATGCCAAAAGAAACTCTGAAACATACTCTTGAACATTGAGCAGATAAAGTAAAAGGAAGATATGATAAACTTCAAGACCTCAACACAAGATTTCAAAGGACAGCTTGAGAAGAGAAAAGTATTATAATGATATATGCAAAGAGCTGGAAATAGAAAACAAGAAGGAAATTCTCAAGCTTAAAGAATTGAAGAAAAAATTCAAGGCTTTAGTGGCAAAAGTGAAAGATTCTATAGGGAAAATATTAAATGACACAAGAAGCATCAACAGAAGATGAAGGAATACAGAGAGTCATTATACCAAAAAGAATTGATGGATGACCAACCATTTTAAGAGGTTGCATATGATTAGCAACCAAGTGTACTGAAGAAGTGGAAATTTCCTTGAAGGAATTGGTGAAACACAAGCCTCCAAGAATTGATGGAATACCAACAGAGATGCTTCAACAAGCAGATGCAGTAATGGAGTTGCTAACATGTTTATGCCAAGATATTTGTAAAAGAGCTATCTGGCCAACTGACTAAAAGAGATCCATGTTTGTGATTATTCCTAAGAAAGGAGGTCCAATTGAATGTGGACATTAGCAAGTCATATCATTAACATCATGCACAGGTAAAATTTTGCTAAAGATTATTCAGGAGCAAATGCAGCAGTATATTGACAGAGAGCTTCTAGAAAACCGAGCTGCATTCAGAAGAGGGCATGGAACCAGGGACATCATTACTGATGGCAGATGGATATTGGCTGAAGGCAGAGAATACCAGAAAGATGTCTATCTAATATGTTTTATTGACTATGCAATGGAATTTGGCTGTGTGGATGACAACAAATTATGAATAACATTGTGATGAATTGAAATACCAGAGCACTTAATTATACTGATGAGGAATCTGTACATGGATGAGATGGCAGTTGTTTAAAAAAAAAATCAAGGAAATTCTGCTTAGCTTAAAGTGCTGAAAAGCAAAAATGTCACATTGAAGATGAGATGTGCCTGATTCATACCATGATATTTCCAGTTGCATAATATACTTGTGAAAGCTGGGTTTTGAATAAGGGAGACAGGAGAATTGATGCTGTTGACTCATGGTGCTGGAGATGAATATTGAATTTACTATGGACTGTCAAAAAAAAAAAAAACAGTTTTGTTCTACAGGAAGTACTACTAGAGTTCTCCTTGGAATCAAGGATGGCTACACTGCATCTTACATATTTTGGACATGTAGTCAGAAGGGGCCTGCAGCTGTACCACTGTAGCTTCCCAACCCACCAGATCTTGGAAGCTAAGCGGGGTTGGGCCTGGTTAGTACTTGGATGGGAGACAGCCTGGGAATACCAGGTGCTGTAGGCTTGGGAGAAGGGTCTGGCAACCCACTCCCAAAATACGATCAGCCATTAAAAACTCTATGAAGAGCAGGGAAGCACTAACAATACTATTTCTCCTGTTGTACATACGGTCACTATGAGTCAGACACCAACTCAAGGACACCTAATAACAATGCCAAAGTCAGGAGGGATCAATCCCTGGAGATGGACATCATGTTTGAGATTGTGATGGATTCCTAAAAAAAGGAGACACTCAACTAGATGGATCGACACAGTAACTGCAACAATGGACTTAAACATGAAAATGATCCTGTACAAGTCACAGGGTTGAGGAGTGTTTTGTTGTGTTGTACACAGGGTCACTATAAGTGGGACCCAATTTTATGGCACCTAACAACAACAACAACATCAACCATTTGATTCAGCTGTATCACTTCTAGGAATATTTCCAAAGCAGGATAAGTCATCATACCACAAGGACACTTGTACTTCCATATTTAATGCAGCACTGTTCACTATTGTAAGGGTATGGAATCATCCCAGATGTTCATCAACAGAAGATTGTATTAAAAATTGTTAAATACATACACATACGCAATGGAATATTACTCAGCAGCAATGAAGAATGAAAGTTAAGGCATTTTCTGCAAGATGATGGAATTAGGGAGTATTATATTAAGCAAATTAACCCAGACACAAATAGAAATATTGCATGTTTTCACTTATATTTGGGAGCTACACCTACCTTGTTGTTGTTAGGTGCCATCAAGTCGGTATCCGACTCATAGCGACCCTCATAGGGTTTTCAATGGCTGACTGTTTCGGAATTGCCTTGGGAGTGGATTGCCGGTCTTTCTCCCATTTTTGCGGTGCTAGGAATTGAACTCAGGACCTCAGAGACTGCAGTGCAGCGCTCTACCAACTGAGCTAAATCCCATTCCATACCTACCTTATAGGTTAAAAAATTATATATATATATATATATATATATATATATATATATATATATATATATATACACACACACACACACACATATACATACATAAACACAGAATCATACTTACCTAAGAATGGAAAATAGAAGTGGAGTCAATATGATGGGTAGAGGGTAGAGGGAATGAGGGGAAAAGGACTTGGAGGGAGTAGATGTGGGAAATTAGGAAAGGGGAGGGGGAACAATGTAGAGGGGTAAAGAGGAAGAGAAAAATTGCAAAATACAGATAGAAACTCTATGAAAATACAAAAAAAGAAAAAAGAAAGGAAAAAAGGAAATAAAAAATTAATGTTATAACTCATTGTCACAAATAATTGACATTACATATGAATTAAAATTCTTCTTTTCTTCTTTTTTAATTTTACTTTGTAAAATATTTAAGGAGATGGAAGTGCAAGCAAGACTGACTTAATAGTTGTATAATGGATATATCTGCTAACTTAAAATTCTCTACCCCACTAACAGGTATAAATATTTTTAAAATATCACTGTGCCACCATACCCTGGGGGGAGCTCACATTATATTTTGTAGAGTGGAAGCTGCCCTGATTCGTGAATCACAAATAAAACCAATTATTTCTATAAGTAAATGTGTTATAGTTTTGTCTTTTGAATACCACAAAATATACGTATGGGAGATCTGGAAAGTGAAAATATAACAGTAGTTTTGTTTACTCTAGGAAGGCTGGTGAGGACTAGCTGGTTTCTGGCTTACTTAAAAAAAAAATGATGGCTAAAAATTTCTTACAAGCCTGAAGAAAGAAATATAAATCCAGATCAAGAAAGTTCAAAGAATGTCAAAGAATGACTCCAGTGAGACCCACATCAAAATACATTCTAATTAAATTGGCAAAATTTAATGCTACCGAGAGGATTTTGAAGATACCAAGAGAAAAAATGCCTTTTTTAAAAAATGAAAGAAGACAAGGAAGATATTTATTAGGAATTTTCTTTAGTTAGCTTATAGCTTAATAAGTTTTATGATAACATTTCCATACATCCATATTATTGTACATTGTTCATGTTCACCTCCCCTATTATCCTCTCTTGACCCCTCCTCCTTGATTCCTTTCCTCCACATCATTATCACCCTCTGCCTGCATGTCTTATTTGTCCCTTTGAGAGCAAAACGTGGTAATTATTTCTTTCCCTCATTACCCTTTCTTATTGCCCCTACCCCTCTTTCCCTTTCTCCCTCTACATAGTCCCCTTTCTACTTTTATGACATAAATATTAGAATGTTGCATATATATGTATATATTGAAATCTACATTCACATATGAAGAAAACATGCAATGATTGCCTTTCTGGTCTGGTTTATTTCAATTAGAATGATGATCTCTAGTTCTATCCATTTTCCTGAAAATGCCTAATTTCATCCTTCTTTATGGCTGAATAAAGCTTTATGGTGTATATATAGCACATTTTCTTTATCCATTCCTTTGTTGATGGATACCTACACTGATTCCTTATCTTGGCTATTATGAATAGTGCAACAATTACCATGAATAAGCAGATATTTCTATGGTATGTTAACTTATATTCCTTTGGATGTATACCCAGGAGGGGTATATATGGATCATATGATAGTTCTATTCTTATTTTTACTTTTTGGAAAACTTCTATATTGATTTCCACAGTGGCTGCATAACTTACATTTCCACCAGCAGTGTATACGTGTTCCTTTATCCCCAAATTCTCACCAGCATTTGTTGTCCTTTGTTTGTTTAGTGCTAGCATTCTGACTGGAGTAAGATGGTGTCTTAATGTTGTTTTTGGTTTGTGTTTCCCTGATGGCTAAGAATGTTGAACATTTTTTATATGATTATTGTCCTTTTGTATTTTTTCTTTTCAGAACTCTCTATTCATTGGCCCATTTTTATTGGATAATTTGCTTTCTTATTGTTTAATTAGTGAGCTTCTACATTCTGTCTAGCTCATGTATGGGTGGCAAAGGTTCTCTCCCATTCTGTAGGTTCTTTACACTGTTAATTATTTCCTTTGCTGTGCAGAAGCTTTTTAATTTCATGCAATCCCATTTGCCAATTCTTGTTATTGTTTCTTGAGCTATTGGGTTCCTTTTCAGAATGTCCTTGGATATGCCTTCATCTTAAAGTGTTTTCCTTATGTTTTCCTCTAGCAGTTTCCAAGTTTCAGTCTTACATTCAGGTCTTTAATCCATTTTGAAATGCTTTTTGTTCAGAGTGAGAGAGAGGGACCTAGTTTCAGTTTTCTATATGTGAATATCCACTTCTCCCAGCACTATTGAAGAGGCTGTCTATGCTCCAACATACATTTTTAGCACCCTTTGTTGAAGATCAGATGACTGTAGCTACTTGAATTTATTCCTCAACCCTCTATTCTATTCCATTGGTCTCCATATCTGTGGGAAAAGTGAATTTAACAGTAAGCAAACTCCCATAAGGCAATCAGCAGATTTTTTTTTCTGCTGAAACTATGCCAGCTAGAAGGGAGTGAAGTGATATATTTAAAGCATTAATGAATAAATTGTTAACCAAAAATAATATACCCAGTAAATTTCTGTAAAAATGAGGCCAAGATAAAGACTTTCTCACATAAACAAAAGCTGAGGACCTGGCTTGTAAGAAATGCCGGCACCGGCAAGAGGGCACAGGCCTGGAATCCCAGCGGCTAAGGAGGTGGAGGCAGGAGGATCGCAAGTTCCAGACCAGAAGGCAGTCTGTGTAATTTAGCAAGAGCCTGTCTCAAAAAGTAAAAATAAATGGGCTGAGGGCGCAGTTCAGTCGTCCAGCACTTGCAAAACATGCAGGTGCAAGGCCATGGGTTCAACCCCCAGTACCACAAAAGGAAAAAAAAAAAAAAAGCCAAAGATTGTTCACTAAATTGAAATGAAAAAAAGTGGAACAGAGACATGAGAGCACAAGACAAGGCAATCCAAAACATGTTCAGAATGGTAAATATATTGACCAAAAGAAAACTCTATATTGCCACAAAAATATTTGAGGGCATCTCACTTCTTGTTTTCAAATTATACTATAAAGCTGTAGCCAGGCCCAGTGGCACATGCATGAAATCCCTGGAAGTGGAGGTGGAGGGATTGCAAGTTCCAAAGGCAGTCTGCATAACTTAGGGAGACTCTGTCTCAAAAAGAAAATAAGAAAAAAACAAAAAAGGGCTGGGGGCACAGCTCAGTGGTCCAGCGCTTACAAAGCATGCAGGCACGAGGCTCTGGGTTCAACCCCAGGTACCGCCAAAAAAAAAAAAAAAAAAAAAAAAAAAAAAAAAAAAAAAAAAAAAAAAAAAAAAAAAAAAAAAAAAAAAAAAGATAGAGAGAGAGAGAAAAAAGAAAAAAAGAAAAAACTTGTACTATAAAGCTGTAACAATTAAAACTTCAGAGTACTGCTATGAAAAAAGATATTTAAATCAATGTAAAAATACGGTCTAGAAATAATCCCATGAATACTCACCCACCTGTATTTTGACAAGGGCACTGTGAATATACAGCAGGTAAAGGATATTCTCTAAGTCAGTGTTGCTGAGAAAACTAGATATTTACATAAATCAGAATAAAATTGGACCTTCACCTTACATCATACAAAACAATCCTAAAATGGGTTAAAGATTGAATAAGACCTTAAATAGTAAAAATCCTAGAAGAAAACATGGAAGGAAAACTCCTTAACACCAAAAGCAAAGGCAGGAAAAACAAAAATGAACAAGAATTACTACATCAAAGTAAAAAATTTCCATGTGGCAAATGAAACAACCAATAAAAATGAAAAGACATCTACAGAAAGGAAGAAAATATTTTCAAACTATGTCTGATAAGGGATTAATGTCTACCATTGGCAATCAAGGTGATTATTGTATAGTTGGATTAATACTAACAAATTGATTACATTTTTATACTTGTTACCCTTCTTTTTCCTATTTGTGACTTCCATTCCTTTTTCTTTCCTTTTTCTCTTTTTCTTTCTTTTTTCCTTCTGTGGTTCTAATTGAGTATTTTATCTGATTCTCTTATCTCCCTTTTTTATTTCTCTTAGAGGAAACGTGCGCATTTTTCTCTAGTACTTATTCTAGGAGCCTGATCAAGTTGCTGGAGATAGAATTCATAAGAGCATGAGGTCCTCTTATACCGGGCCCCCTGTAGTTTTCAATCTTAGACTTGCCTACACCCACCTTTTAGCAATTTTCGAGTCAGTTCTGGATTTCCTCCCTCAGAACTGGTTGCCATAGAGGTTTCTGCTTCAGTGTTCATCATGCCATCCTGCTCTCTATGTCTCCAGTTTTTGGAGAAGTGGCTCATCCTGTGATGACATGTGTCCTTTAGACCTAAGAAGTGTTATAAATTTTTCACTTTGTTTAGTTTTTTACTAGTTTAAATAGAGTGGCAAATCCTAAGTGCTTGTATGTAGACTCAGAACTAAAACTCCAGTACATATGTTTTGAGATTATTTTCCTAATGATTGCCCTGGGGATTAACATTACCATCTATAACAATATGTTTTGAATTAATATTAAGCAATTTTAGTGGTATAAAAATATTTTCATGTTTTCTAGATCTATTCCCCTCCCCTTTTGTTGTGTTCTTATCAAACAAATTATAGCTTTTTACATTATGTACTATCTATGTTTTATTGACTATGCAACGACATCAGACTATGTGGGTCATAACAAATTATGGATAACACTGTGAAGAATGGGACTACCAGAACACTTAATTGTACTCATGAGGAATCTGTATATGGACCAGGAGGTAGTTGTTCCAACAGAACAAGGAAACACTGCTTGGTTTAAAGTCAAGAAGGTGTACATTAGGGCTGCATCCTTTCACTATATCTCTTCAGTGTGTATGCTGAGCAAATAATCTGAGAAGCTGGACTTTATGAAGAAGAACATGGCATCAGCATAGGAGGAAGACTCATTAACAACCTGTGTTATGCAGATGGCACAACTCTGCTTGCTGAAAGTGAAGAAGATTTGAAACATTTACTGATGAAGATCAAAGAACATAGCCGTCAGTATTGCTCCCCAATATCAACAAAATAAAATCCTTATAAATAGGTCAGTAAGCAACATCACAATAAATGGAGAAAAGATGGAGGTTTTCCAAGATTTTGTTCTACTTGGTCCTCCAGTCAACGCTCATGGAAGCATCAGTCGAGAAATCAAAAGACACATTGCATTGAGAAAAGCTGTTACTAAAGACCTCTTTAAAGTGCTTAAAAATAAAGAAGTCACATTAAAGACAAAGATGCACTTCATTCATGTCATGACATTTTCAATCACAACGTATGGTTGTGAAAACTGGACATTGAGTAAGTAAGACAGCAGAAGAATTGATGCTTTTGAATTATGGTGCTGGAAATGAATATTGAATATATCATGGACTGCCAAAAGAACCAACAGATCTGTCTTAGAAGAAGGGCAACAACAGTGCTCCTTGGAAGCAACAATGGCTAGATTGTGTCTTACATATTTTGGACATGTAGTTGGGAGGGGTCAATTCCTGGAGAAGGACATCATGTTTGGGAGATTGGCAGGTCAATGATTAAAAGGAAAACCCTCCACTAGATGGATTGACACAGTGTCTGCAACAATGGGCTTAAACATAAATAACATCATGTGCCTGGCACAAAAATGGAGAGTGTTTCATTCTGTTGTACATAAGGTCACTGAGTCTGACCTGACTCAAAAGCATCTAACAACAACAAACATTATGTACTTATCAACATAGATTTATAATTATTGTTTTTGATACTTTTTCTTTAAGTCAAGTAGAAGGAAGGAATAAAAAAGTAAAATTATATACTTGTTCCTGTTTATCAATGTTGCTTAAGTCAATGCTCTCTTGATTTCTTCATGTGGATTCAAGTGGGTGTTTCTTTTCCTTTTATTTCAACCTAAAGGATTTATTTTAGTATTAAAGGATAGCTTTGCTAGCAATGAATTCCCTCTGTTTTTATTTATCTAAGAGTATTTTAACATCGTCTTCATTTTTGAAGGATACTTTTGCTGATGATATTACTAATAATTGACAATATTTTTCTTTTGGTGCATTGAATATTTCACCCTACTGCCTTTTCCCTCCATGGTTTCTGGTGATAACACATTCTTATTCTAATTGAGGATGCCTTATACATGATGAATCAATTCTGTCTGCTTCTTTAAATATTTTGTTTCTCTTCTTATTTCAACAGTTTGATTACCAACTATCTGCATGTATAATTCATTCAGTTTATTTTATTTCAAGTTCATGGAGCTTCTTAGATGTGTAGAAAAATGCTTTTTTTTTCAAACTTAGGAGGTTTTGGTGCCATCATTTCTTTAACTATTCTTTTTGTCCCTTTCTCTGTCTCCTTTTCCGCTGTAATTTCCACTAGTCATACATTGGTATGCTTGATGGGATTTCATATATTTCTGAGAATATGTTCAGTTTCTTTGTTCTTTTTTTCCTCATTCTTCAGATTATATAATTTCAATTAACATATCTTCAACTTCAGCAGTTCTTTTTATACCTGCTCAAATATGCTATTGAGATCTATGATGATTTTCATGTTTCTGTCACTATACTTCTCAACTATAGCATTTTCATTTGATATGAGTTATTAAGTTCTTTTTAATGATATTCTTTTCAACAAAAATTCTCACACTTTAGTTATTTAGAAATGGTTTCTATTTTCTCTGATGATATTGAAAATAACTGATTTAATGTTTTTGTTTAGAAAGTCCAATGTGTCCTAGGCTCCCTCAAAGGCAATTTCTATTGATTGTGGGTTTTGCCCTGTTACTTGGCTATATTTTCTCATTTATTTATATATTTCTTAATTTTTCTTGCAAACTGAAAGTTTTCAATAATATAATGTAAGAATTCTAGGTATAAGATATTCACTCCTGTGTGGAATTTACTTTTATTCTTTCTTTACTGTTCTTGTTGTTTTGAGATATTTATGAAACTGTTCTGTAAAGTCTTCATTATTTCTTGTTTATGACCACTTAAGTCTGCTTGGTTTTCCTAATGGTGAGCTAATGATTGGACAAAGTTTTCCTTAGATGCCTAGAACAAGTAACTTTCTGTCTTTTTAAAAGAGGTCTTCTATTCAGGTTGGGATATACCTTCAACATCTAGCCAAGAATTTATTACTCTGCTTTAGTCTTCACTTCTTGCTTGTGTTGATTATCAAAGTCAGTTGTAGGTTTGGATTTAGTGCCTTCTTAGGCCTTTCTCATCTAGAGTCATATTTATAAGCTTTTCCAAACTCTGAGAAGTCTCCATTTTAAATAGTCTGTAGCTTGCCCCAATTTTTTTTTAACTCCTGTGTCAGCTGTAAACTTAAACAATTATCTAATTATTTTCAACAAATATCATCAAAGAAAAGGCATTTGGAGCTATGTGGAGTCTTGGGAGCTGGCATCTCCTAGGAAACCACCTGACTGGCCTAACTGGAATAAAGATTTTAAAAAGCCTCAAATCCATCTTTCCTCATCCATGGCCTCCAATGTTGGCTTTCATTGTTGTAGGATGATGGTTTTCAAAGCTTCCAATGGAGGTAGAAGATAGTAAATATAGAGTAAGTTATACCCTTAAAAGCTCACCTTTTTTGTGGTCTTTAAGAGTTGATCCTAAGGCCTTCCACCTGTTAGGCAAACTCTCCTGCTGAGCTACATCCCCAACCCTGAAAACTCACTTTTATTACCAATATTTAGCCATTGTTTCTTGAATAAATGACCCTCACTTGGCTGTAATTGTTAATTTCCAGAGTTTTGAAAAACTTAATGATGCCATTTTTTTATTCTTTCATTACTTTCATGGAGGATGAATTATGCAAAGTTCTTAATCTGTCATTGTTTTGTTAATATAACTTCTAAAAACATTCTTTAGGAGCAAAAGGAAAAATCAACACATTCACACATGAAGCTGTATACATAAAAGAAGGCCATAGGTGAAAGTATAAGCTTCTTTAATAATTAAGTCCAAAGAAAGTTCTTCATCAGACAAGATTTCACCTAGCCCTTTGGTACCCTAAGGGTTATTTTTTCTACATAATAATCTTTTAGTGTTTCCCAACTTTCTTCAAAATATATGTGCTTACTTGATAACCAGGATTAAGTAATTTTTCAAACCAATGTCAGTGTGCATGTAAAGATTTAATTTGTTGTCAAGTCAATTGAAAATTATCTTCTTTTTCCTCAAAGCTCTTTTAGAATTGACCATTTTAAGTCACTTGAAGCAGACCTAACATACTAAAAGCATTCAATAAGTACTTGTTGAATAAATCAATGAATCTCCTTCAGCTTGCCTGAAATCCTACTTTTTTCAGTATTAGCAATAGAAACAAGAAGCAAATGAACAACTGATCGAGTAAATGTATGTCAACCTTGTTTTCCACAAATGGAAATTTAAGTTAAATTATAAGCTTTAATCCCTTCTTGTGGATGCAAAGCAGACATTCAAGCATAGTATGTGGTAATCCATTTTATTTACTTTTTTCTTTGGAGAATGTATAAAAATGTGAAGCACTAGTTCCCTTATAATAAAATCTGAATCTGAAACAACACATAAGGTGTGTGACTTCAGGATCAGGTGGGTGGCAGAAAGGCACAGGAGTGCAATAGCAAGTAGTAGGCAGAGACCAGGAGAAATTCAGAAATATCAAGCTAGAGATTCAATGAAGAAACAAATGACAGACCTTATTATAGGGCAATAAGCAAAGTGGTAAGGAAGGGAGAGAAATCCACATCTGAAGGGCTTTAAGCAAAAGAGGAAATAAAAGTTTTGGTGAGCTTCACAGATGCACAGTTTAGCACTCTGATAGATATAGTTTAAGATGGAATATCTGTGATCTACACAGCAATCAGACATCAGTGAAGGGTACCCTGCACTTCCTACTTTGGTCACAGATGCTTTGGTGGGGAATCATCTTATGATAGGTCTTACAGTCAAGCTTATTGTCCAGCTAGAGAGGAAGGTCCTGCATTTTTATATTTCCAAGTCTCAAAGGCCTCCTTCTTTCCACTGGCCAAGTGGGCAGTCACCCTAAAAATCAGTGTGTCCCCAAGAAATTGGTTGTGACTTGGATAAAGATTCATTGACACAGGTCTACATGGTACAGGCTTTACTTTAGGGGGAAAGCAAGGAGGAGTACATTTGGAAACTGCGGCTAGACTTCTGAGAGGAGGAGAGAGTCTAGCTGTGTTCTGAATATGAATAGGGGTAAGAAGTTGCTAGGATGGAGACCTGCATGGTCAGATTGAGCAAGATGACTTAGTGCCTGATTGCTTCAATCTAACTGCTTTTTCCACTCTCAGAGATGCATAGACATTTGGTGACCAAGCCCACTTGGGCATTTCTCACACCAAGACCTACAATGGCAGAATGCCTCTGGTGACAGAGGGGCATTCAACCAGGGGTTCTAGGACTCAGCTGGTATGAGGGAGGCTCTTTCATTCCTGGCATTGCCAAGCCTAGATAGAGAAAACACTGGCAGGAATTCACCCAGCAGTAATCATAGTAGCAAGTGCTCTCCTGGAAAGGTAGGGAAGTGGCCAGCTCATGAACAATACTTTCTTGTCTAAATTATTTAGACACCAAAGAGACAGGGACTCAATAACTCCCTCACTCCCATATCAAGTAAACTGCAGAAAGATAAGCTTGAGTGAGGAAAAAAGTCTCCATCCCATATCTCCTTAGGAAGGAAGAAAAATTGACTGGTATTTATTTATTGCGTTGTTTTGTGTTGCTCTTTATTTCTTTTATTGTGTTTCTCTCACTATTATTTCTTAAACCTTCATCCAATATATTTTCCTTTCATTCCTATTTTGATTCTTTTCTCTTTCTTCTGTTTTCTTTTACCATCCCACCTTATATTACTACTTAACTATACATAGCTATTACTTAATTAAAATAAACTAATACCGTTTCCTTTAATAAACTATTAATTCTTTATTTATACTACAAGTCTCCTAGGTCTGATCTTCTTTAACCATTTTGGGTATGTAACATTTCTACTTGCTTTGGTAAGCTACATTTAAAAATATAGTTTGTTTTTGAATTTTTTAATTATCACTTTCTACTTTATCTCTTTTGAGTGGTAAAAGTGATTGAGACCACCAAGAAAAGGCTGCCCGCTAAGAACATACTATATAAAACCAGCAGGGATATATATCCCAAAAGATGCACAAATTACAATGCATAAGTGCAAATCAGGAGAAGGATGAGATAATCCACTTTCGAAGCAATCTCAAAACAATCAGCCATTGAAAACCCTGTGAGGGTCACTATGAGTTGGACCCAACTCGATGGCACCTAACAACAACATTAAATGTTTATAACTCCTGCATAGCCACATACAAAGATATTAAAATGGATAGAAAAAACGGAGAAGTATTTCAAAAGTCTAGTTATAAAACTGAGCAGTTATCTCAAAGGAAACTCAAATAAACAGATGAATGAAGAAATAAAGTCATTTCAAAACTTAGATGTTCACTTTTGCAACTTGAATGAGAAATTCAGCAAAGAGATTGAGAGTCTGAAAAAAGACCAAACAGAAACCTTGGAATAAAAAGTTCAATTAATTGAATTTAAAAACTCAGTAATAAACAACATCAGTAAACTAGAATAAACAGAAGAAAGAGTATCAGAGATTGAAGGTTGAGGAATGATTACATTCAGACATTTATAAAGAAAAAACTAATAGAGTGTGACTGCAGTTCTCAAAATCTCTGAATGAGACATGATCAAGAGACAAAACCTAAGAATACATGGGATAGAAGAAGAGGCTGAGATACAAACTAAAGTCATATAAAACCTATTCAATGAAGTTATGGAAGAAAAATGTCCAAATCCAAGGAAAGATATGGACATCCAAATACAGAGGTATTTTGAATCCCAAATAGGCATAATCAGGAAAGAAACTCTCCAAGTTACATTATAGTTAAAAGAGCCAGAGTACAGATTGAAGAAAGAATATTGACAATTGCAAGAGAATAATGCCAATTTACTTATAATTGCAAAATCCCAATTCCATCAGACCTTTCAGCAAAAATCTTAAAAACCAGAAAAGCCTGGAAAAATATATTGCAAGTAATTAGAGCAAATAACTCTTAACCAAGATTATTGTATCTAGCAAAGTTTCCCTTAAAATTAGATAGAGAAATAAAGTCCCTCCAAGATAAGTATAAACTAAAGCAATTGTTGACCAGTAAACCAGCACTGCAAGATACTTAAAGGAATCCTACACATAGGTGAAGAAGAAAGTCATAATTCTGGGAGCTTAGGAGAAATAAATTTCATACAAAGAATACATGAGCAAATAAGAATTAGGAAAGAATAAAACATGTTCAACTTAGTAAACCAGCAAACGCCTAAGAGGAATAGAGAGAAGGAAAAGAATGAGCAATAGTCAAATAAACCATAAAAAATATTTATAGGAATCAGCACATACCTCTCAAAAATAACTCTAAATGTAAATGTTCTTCAGTTTCTAATTAAAAGATGCAAACTGCACCAGGCATGGTGGCACATATCTGTACTCCGAGTAACTCAGAAGGCAGATGCAGAAGGGCCAGAGGTTTAAATGCAGAAGCAGTGTGCATAACTTAGTGAGACCCTATCACAAAATAACAAAAAATATCTGGGAGTGCAACTCAATGATCAAGTGCTTGCAAAGTATGCGGGAGGCCCTCGGTTCAATGCCCCAGAACTTAAAAAAGAAAAGCTGCAGGCTGGTTGATTGGAAAAAGAAAAACAATCCAACTCTTCCCTGTTTGTAAGAAACACATCTCACTGGCAAAGACACACGAAGACTGAAAGTGAAAGAATGGAAAAATGATGTGTCAAGTGAAGGGATTCCAAAAGCAAGCCAGTGTAACAATACTCATCTGACAAAACAGACTTCAAGTCAAAATTAATCAAAAGGCATAAAGAATGTCACTATGTTCTAATAAAAGGAACAATTCATCAAGAAAATATGATTATAAATGTATATGCACACAATGTCCATGCACTGAATTTTACAAAACAAGTACTACTAGGCATAAAGGGATAGGCAGGTCCAGATACAATAATAGTAGGAGAATTCAATACTCCATTTTCATTAATAGATCATCTAGGTAAAATATTAACAAAGAAACTTCAGACTTAAATTACATCATAGATCAAATAGACTGAATAGACATCTACAGATGTCTATTCACACCAACAGCTGCAGAATACACATTCTTCTTGGTAGGTCATGGAAATTTCTTCAAAACAGATCACAGTTTAGGCCACCAATCAAATATTAATAAATGCCCCAAACTGGAAATAATTTCTTATAACCTATCAGATCATAGTGAAATAAAACTAGAATTAAACACCAACAGAAATTACATAATATACACAAATACATGGAGAAAGAAAAATATGCTTTTGAACAATCAATATAGTCTTTGATGAAATCAGTGAGAAAACTAAAAACTTCCTAGAATGAGATGAAAATGAAAACACTTCTTAACAGAATCTGTAGAATACAGCAAAGACAGTTCTAAGAAAGATGTTTATGTTGAAGTGTCAAGATTAAAAACAGAAAGATCTCAAATAAATAACATAATGTTGGACCTCAAGCTATTAGAAAATCAAGAACAAACCAAACCCAAAATTAATAGAAGGAAAGACACACAAAGATCAGGGTTGAAATTAATGAAATGGAAAGCAAAAGAACACCAGAAAAGATCAATGGAACAAAGAGTTGGTTCTTTAGCAAGATAGAGAAGATTGACAGACCCTTAGCCAAGCTAACCAAAAGAAAGAGAGAGAAGACCCAAATATTCATTTTGCTGGGAAAACTGGATATCCACATTAGAACATTGAAATTAGATACTATCTTTAATCCTGTACAAAAATCAACACAAAATGTATGAAAGATGTGAAGCACTGAAATTTAAAATTATGAGAAGGAAACACTTCAAGACCTAGGTATAGGGAATGACTTTATGAACAGGGCTCCAACAGATTAGGAAATAATAGCAAGGGTTGACAAATGGGACTGCATTAAATCAAAAAGCTTCTAAACGGTAAGGGAAATAATCAACAGAATGAAGAGATAGCATAAAAAATGGCATAAAATCTTTGTTAATCATTCATTCCATATTAGATTAATACCTAGACTACATAAAGAACCCCCCAAATTAAACAACACAAGAGCAAATAGTCCAATCATTAAATGAGCAAATGAACTGAACACTCAATTTTCAAATGAAGTACAAATGGCCAATAAATACATGAAAAAAGTTCAGAACTTTTAACCATCAGGGAAAAATGCAAATCAAACCTATATTGAAATTTCATCTCATGCCAGTCAAAATAAAATGTCATCATGTAAACAAACAAACAACAACAAAAATCCAACAAACATTGGTGAGGATGTGGGAAAAAAGGAACTCTTCCTTATACATTGCTTTTTAGAATCTAAATCAGTCTAGCCACTAAAGAACTCAATACAGAAGTTTTTTAAAAATTAATCACAGAATTTCCATATAATTCAGCTACATTGCTTCTGAGTATATACTCAAAAGAATCAAAGGTAGCTTACATAGAGATACATACATCCTATGATTTTAGCAGCATTATTCACAATTGCTAAGTTATGAAATCAGACTAGATGTCTATCACCTGATGAATGAATAAAGAAAATGTGATATATATATATATATATATATATATATATATATATATATATATATATACACACACACACACACACAAATACACACACACACACACACACACACACACACACACACACACTGCTGTTAGGTGCCCTTGAGTCGTGTCTGACTCATAGAAACCCTAATAGGGTTTTCAGTGGCTGACTGTTTCAGAGATTGCCTTGGGAGTGGCTTGCCACATCCTTTGCAGTGCTGGGAATAGAACTGGGGCCCTCAGAGACTGCAAAGCAGTGCTCTACCAACTGAACTAAATCCTAGTCCATATATATATGTAGACATATACGTGTGTGTGTGTGTGTGTGTGTATATATATGTACATCTGTATGTACACATACACAATGGAGATTTATTCAACCATAAAGTAGAATGAAAATTATTTTGTTTGCAGGAAAACACAGGGAATTGTAGATCATCAGGTTAATTGATAAGCCAGTATCACACAGACAGACAAGTATTACATGTTTTCTCTCACATGTGGAACCTAGAAGTGGAAAGTACATGCAAGTAAAAGGGGGAGGAGGTAAAAGAGGAGGTAATAGAAGGGAAGAATATGATCAAAATAAATTACATGAAAATATGGAAATTTCATAATGAAATCTACTACTTTTTATAATCAGTATACACTAGTAATAAAAATGGGCTAGAGTTTAGCTCAGTTGGTCCTCTCTGAGGACCTGGGTTCTATACCCAGCACCACAAAAATGGGAGAAGGATGTGGCAGTCCACTCCCAAAATAATCAGCCATTGAAAACTCTATGATGGTCACTGTGAGTTGGACACTACTCCATGGTACCTCACAGCAACAATAATAAAAAGAAAAACTACTTTTATTAGTTTTTACTTCTTATCACCTGTAATTTACCTGTCTTGATATTATAATAAAGCCATAGCTTCAAAGTTTCCAATAAAAGAAATATATTGTAAAATATAAATATTTACTCTTTATAGATGAGGTCCTTGAATGTCTTAAGGAATTAACAATAACAACACACACCCATATAAACTAATAGGACTATTTCCACTTAACTTGAAGCAGGGTAGCTCTTCAGTTTTCTAATAGGTACGTATCTCAATATATTCAATTGCATTAAAACCACATGACTTTTCAATTGGTATAGATTCCTAAATATAACATTAAAAACAATTGAAAGTTTAACAGATATGATGATGAAAAACAGGAAAAATAAATTTTATTGCTTCTCAGAGTTTATAGCATAAAATTATGATGATATGCTTCAATATTGTACTTGAGAGTCCAGTTTGGTGACTGAATTGATCTATTTGTTTATAAACTCCTTTTTAAGCTTTACTCAAACTGGATGCAATTATTTCCTAGAAAACTACATTAACCTTTCTAAAAAAAACCATGGTGCTATTTTGCTAAATTTTAGCATACGGTCATAAAAATAAACACAGCCTTTGATAACAAATAATATTCAGTGGCCCTTCATTCACCCAGAGCAGCTAGCCAACTGTGTTCTCAAATATTCAGATCCAAATTCCTTCATCAGTAAAATGAAAAGGAAAACAGAATATCTAAGTTCTCTGAACAGCACCATTCTGGAAGCTTTATAAATGTTTTACTTTTCTGTCTACCTATTGGCTTCCAACTGTACCACCCCTGCATCTAATCCCATCAGATCTCGGAAGCTAAGCAGTGTCTGGCCTGGTTAGTCCTTGGATGTAATATCATCTACGAATATCAGATGCTGTTGGCTTTCGAGAAGGACCTGGCAGCCCATTCCCTAAACAATCAGCCATCGAAAATCCCATGAATAGCAGAGAAGCACTGACATAGTGCCAGGAATGGCACAGTGTTGGGGAGTGTTTCCTGTGTTATACATAAGGTCTGACTCCATGACACCGAACAACAACGACAACAACCACTACCTATCCTATCAGACTAGTGTAGCTTGGGAGACAGTGAGCATTTTTTGATGTGATTTCTTAAACA
Source organism: Pedetes capensis (assembly GCA_007922755.1). Classification (NCBI taxonomy): domain Eukaryota; kingdom Metazoa; phylum Chordata; class Mammalia; order Rodentia; family Pedetidae; genus Pedetes; species Pedetes capensis. The sequence goes on along the minus strand of VMDO01013869.1, from coordinate 688 downwards.
GTGGCTGTAAATCAATGTGAGCTTGGTTGTTTCTTATTCTGTTTCTTATTCTGTGTAAAGCTTAAACAAACAATTCTTATTTACTTGAATTCTTCATTAAATCAAAACTTGCCTTTACAGAATGTCAACAGGGCCTCCTGTAGGTTGGTTGTGGCCAGGATCTCAGTGGTCATCGTTCCCACCCTCATTGTTAATAGTACTCCTATTATTCTATGTCTAACTTCATTTTAATGATTCAGATCAGCTATTAAATCTCTTCTGAAAAACCCTTTATAAGGCATGGTTTTTAAAATTTTTTATCAAATAAAAATATCCTCTATGACTAACAACCTAAAGTACATGGTGAACAGCAGTCTAATTTCATATACTTTTCCAAAATCTGTGGAAATGTTGCCAATTTATTCAAGGATTTTTATTGTTAAGTAAAGCAAAGGAAAAGAAGGGGCATTAAACATGGTTTAATTTTTTAAATAAAATTTTAATTCTACCATTGGATTAAAGGACAAGAAGCATTGCAAGATCCCTAAGTCAAAATAGTTTAGTAATAAATTCTAAAATTAAGTTTCATACAAATATAACTTAACTTTCTTCCTAATATCCTATGAATAGAAGTCTAATTCCCATAACATAGTTAAAGATTAAAAGTATATGAGAAGGTAATAGACTCTAAAATTGTCAATTTAGATAA
>VMDO01013868.1:0-56556 GCA_007922755.1 Pedetes capensis | reverse complement strand
CCGTCCAAGACACAGAGCTGAGCTGACATCTCCCAGAGAACCCCAGAGATTCCCGCCCTGGGCACCTGGGCCTGTGCGGTGCAGAGCAACAGGCAGGCTGGGGCGCACTGTCAGCAGAGCTGCGAAAGGGGACAAGCTGCTGTGTCAAAAGTGACACGCCGGCTGCTGCTGGTCCTGCAAAGATTTCGGCAGTGATGTGACTGCGGCTGACATCGGCAACAGAGGCGGCTGGCTTCCGCGCGGATTGAAATGCATCCGGCTCCCTGCCTGCACAACGATGATTTCCAATGCTAATTCTCGGCGAGCCAGGCATGAAATATATACACAGGCGCTGCTCGCGAGGGCCCTTTGGAGTTATTTGAGGTACCTGCTACGAAAACATCTGTGCCACTTGCTTTTGTGCATTTTTTCCCCCTCAGTTTCAATTATGCAGTCAAAGGATCTTTGGGCAAGGGGGAGAGGGGGAGAGTCTGCTGATACCGTCCGTTTCCTTCTTGATAAGAGCGAGTGCCCTGCCGCTGCCTGCACAGGGGGGGCATGAGAAGCGAGGGGCGCGCTTTCATCTTCCCAAAGACACAGCGCTCTGCTCATGCAAATGAGGCTGTCTAAAAGCATCCACGCGTCCCGCAGAGCTGCCCGGGGCCCTGAGCCAGCCTCTCTGCAGGACAAATACAGGGTGGGTTTGCTGAGATCGCGTCTGTGAACATAAGTAATTGATAGGGCTGTGGGCCGCGGTGAGGAGGGGGCGGGATGGCCGCGTGCAAGAAAGCGTGTCGGGGCCGTGTGCACGTCCCCGCTTGTGCGCATGCTTGCGGCTTCCCGGCGCCCACCTTCCTTTCTGCTGCTGCTGCTTCAGAGGCCTCACCTTCTCCACGGCGGGTCGGCTTGTTCTCCCGTGGAAAATGTGTGCCAAGCACGGACCACGAGCTGAGACTCAGACGGAGACAGGGCAGGACCAGGAGGCAGAGAGGAGCCTGAAACGCAGGCTTTTGGATCTCACAGGAAAAAGCCAGGGTGGGATTTAGCGCAGTGGGTAGAGCGCTGCGGTGCAGTCTCTGAGGTCCCGAGTTCAATTCCCAGCACCACAAAAATGGGAGAAGGGCCTGGCAATCCACTCCCAAGACAATCCTGAAACAGCCATTGAAAACCCTATGAGGGTCACTATGAGTCGGATACCGACTCCACAGCACCTAACAACAACAGGAAAAAGCCCTGTGGGGCTGCTTGCCCAGGCATTACCCAGTTGGCCAGTTCTCGGGGTGGACACTCGCCCATCTGCAGGCACACCCTACCCACTTTCCATCAGCCCTCTAGTCAAGTCACAAATGGCTTTGCAGGGAGCCCCTGTTGACTCTTGTTGTTGTTGTTGTTGTTGTTGCTAGGTGCCGTTGAGTCGGGTCTGACTCATAGTGACCCGATGTACAACAGAAAGAAACACTCCCAGGTTCTGTGCCAGGCACGTGATCTTATTTCTGTTTAAGCTCACACTGACTCTCAGCACTGCCTTAAGTGGCTTAGTTATTGTGGGAAGAACAGATAGTGGCCAGCGCCGCTGTTCTGAAAGCAAGAGTCCCCAGTCGTGGCAGGAGCTGTGATGACAGTCGAGGGCGTCTCCAGAAGCCCCGGGCTCCTTGTGTCCCTCACCGTGGGAGCATTTTCTCTAACAGGCCTGGTGACAGGGCTGGTGGCCAGCCTAGCCTGCACATTCCATCCTGACAGGGTGGGTCTCTGCCACATGGATGCTGGCGTTTTGTACCAGCCACGCGTGTCCCCAGCCCAACCCTGCCTCCTACCCTTTGGCCATCTCTCTGCATGTTGGTTTCTCTTCTCTGCCCTCCATGCCCTGCCTGTCCCACGCCTGGGCTGCCTCACCCTTTCCCCTGCTCTGTGCCCAGGGACCCTTGCCTGCTGGTTTCCCACCAAGTCCTACCACCGGGCAGCCCTGATAGGGGTTGAAGCTTGGAGGCTGGGTTTGTGAGGTTGGCGCTTCCTGCCCCTCCCTACGGGGTTTCCCCTGACTCTGCCCTTCATCCTATGCCCTGACCAACCCTCCGAGTCCATTTCCAGAGACTGAAACAAATGAGCCCACAGTGCTGGGGGCAGAAGTTTCTGCAGGAAGGCAATGGTGAGGCCCTGCCCCTTTCGAGGCTCTGGGCGGAGACCCTCATCTTTTCCAGACCCCAGGCCTCCACCTTTCTTGACTGAGGGCTCCTCACCTCCATGGCCAGCCACTTAGCATCTCCAGCTGACCCTCTCTTTGTCCTGTGTCTTCTCTGGCTCTTACCCGGCGCTGGGCACCCTGGGAGAGAGTTAGGGACCACCATAAGGGGAAAGAAGGCAAATAAACTCTGGGCCCATAACCTGCTGCCCATTAAAAGCAAAGTGCTACCAGGAATAAATAAGTGAATAAATAAAGAAAGCCTACATCTTCACCTGGGCTGGGATTTGGCTCAGTTGGTAGAGCGCCGCTCTGCAGTCTCTGGGGTCCTGAGTTCGATTTCCATGACATGGCCATCCACTCACTAGGCAATCCCAAAACAGTCAGCCATTGAAAACCTTATGAGGGTTGCTATGAGTCAGACAGGACTTGATGGCACCTAACATCAACATATCTTCACCTGCTCTTAATTTTGGAGCCCCCAGCTGAGCAGCACGTTACTGCTCCTCCCTAGCTTGCTGGAGATAATGCCCTGATGTGTGGGTTACAGAAACAGCCCCCTCGGTGACTCTGCAGAAACTTGAGGACTGCTTGTGCTGCAAACACGGACTCTTCGCTGGAGGTACAGATATCCAACAGAGGCTAAAATGGGGTAGAATACTTGGCATCTCTGTCTTCATGTTCTGCCTGTGCCCTTTTCTGTCTCAACCCTTGGGCCAGATTCTACTCGGCTCTACATATAGACATGTTGATCATTTAAAAATGTTTTGTCTATGCTGGGTGCGGTGGCGCACACCTGTCATCCCAACGACTCGGGAGGTAGAGACAGGAGGATCGCAAGTTGGAGACCAGAGGCAGTCTGCGTAACTTAGCGAGACCCTGTCTCAAAAAGTAAAAAAAAAAAAAAAAAAAAAAAAAAAAAAAAAAAAAAGGGCTTGGGGTGCAGCTCAGTGGTCGTGCACTTGCAGAGCATGCAGGCATGAGGCCCTGGGTTCAACCCCCCAGTACCTCCAAAAAATCAAAAAACAAAAAACAGAAACAAAAATGTTTTGTCTAAGGCTGTCATTCAGAGTCGACCTACTGCCTGTTGGAGAGAATATGGGCTTCTTCTGCCCTACCTTGTACTTTCTGGGCAGCTTAGCACCTACAGCCCCTTTGCCTCCAGACAAGGCCCAGAGCAAACCACAGAGCCAGGCTATCCATGGGGATGATGATGCCAGAGCAGGAGGAGCAGCAGCTGCTGGCTTCAATCACCCCCACCAGCCCCCTGAGTACAAGGCCAAGCTGCCTGTCCACAGAAGGAAACTGTGCCCGTGACCAATGGACAATTTCCAAACTTTGCCCCCTCTTCAATAAGTCTGTTGCTGCTTTTGTTAAATGACCTGATCACCTTTTTTTTTTTTTTTTTTTTTTTTTTAATTTTTAGGTACGGTTTTACTGTGTAGCCCATGCTGGCCTAGAATTCATGATCCTCCTGCCTCTGCCTCCTAAGTGCCTGCGTGGTCCAAATACGTGGCTTAGCCCATTTCTACTGTTTCCATACCCTAAGGGCCCATGGTCCAGTATCACACTGGCAATCCAGGATAATCCCCAACTTTGTTAGTCACACTGTGGGTGGGTGGCTGTGACCGAATTCCTGACAGAAGCAATCTAAGTGAGAACAAGTTGATTTTGGCTCACAGTTACAGAGTCCATGGTCCTTGGCTCTGGTTTCTAGGCCCATGTGAGGCACAGCATCGTGGTGGTGGGGCATAGGGCAGAGGAGGAGGCTGTTCACCTCATGGTGGCTGGGAAGGCGAGTGGAGCAGTAACAGGAAGGGGCCAGGGCCAGTTATAGCCCCCAGGACACCCCCAGTGACCCACCTCCTCCCGCCAGGGCCCACCTTCCATAGTCCCTGCCCTGCCCCCTGCAATTGTTGTTGTTGTTGTTAGGTGCCATCGAGTCGGTATCCAACTTATAGTGACCCTCACAGGGTTTTCAACGGCTGACTGTTTCAGGATTGCCTCAGGAGTGGATTGCCAGACCCTTCTCCCATTTTTGCGTTGCTGGGAATTGAACTCGGGACCTCAGAGACTGCAGCGCAGTGCTCTACCCACTGAGCTAAATCCCAGCCCCGCCCCCTGCAATCGTCTGTTCAAACTCCGAATCCCTCACCGGGGCAAAGCACTCATTCAGTCAGGGCCCTTGTGGTCTCGGTGGCCCTGGAAACCCCCTCTCGGTGTACCAGGAGGTGCCTTTGCTGATTGCTTGGCACTGTCTTGATCTAGGCAAGCTCAACCATTACACCAGCTCAAAACCCTCACCGCAGCCCCGTCTGCTGCCCTTGGCCTCATGCGGTGAGGCACCCACAGCTCCTGGGGCTCAGGTGGGCATCTTTGGGGTGTCATTATGCCTCCCCCAGCCTCCACCCTTCCCTCTGGAACAGGCACTCATGGGCGCCCATCTCTGCCTATCTGATGAGACCCTGGCTCCTCCTCATGGCCCCCCCAAACTCCCCAAGCGGATTCTTCTTCTTTGAATTCAATCCAGAGGCCGGAGCTGCAGCCTGCCATTTCCTATCTCTCCCACCCAAAGTGATCAGGGGAGGGAGCTGAGTCTGCGCAAAGCCCGCTCCTGAGGAGCTCCCACGGTGGTGCGTGGCCCACAGGCCAGGGGCTTCACTCCCCTCCGCTCTGAGCACTGTCCCTCCATTTCAACGACACCTTTCAGGCTGCCTCCTCCACTCTATTCTGAAGCCCAGGAAGCGGGTCCTGGCTCCTCTGCGGTGCTTCCTGCACCCCGAGCAGGCTGGCCTGTATGGCCGCACTTCCTGTGGTGGTGTGTCCTCTGTTCCTCTCCCTATCTTTCTGAGACCAGGAGCCTCCCTGGGCAGGGCACTGAGCAGGAGGCACAGGGCAGGAAGCAGGGGCTGGCGAGTTGTCAGCATTGGTATGAAATTGCCAGAGGCCCCAGAGTCTCTGAAGGGTTTGTCTTCATGGCCCTGCTCCTTCCTGTGCCATTCTCAGAGCCCGGCTTCCTCCTGTCGCTCTGATCAGAGAGGCTGGGAGCTGCGACAGAGGAGCAGCCTCATCCAGCAAGGGGAAGAGGAAAAGGAGAAGAGGCAACAGTCAACACAGAGCCTGGAGGGGAGCCCAGGGACATCTGGCCTGGAGGGAATGGGACTTGGAGGGGTGCAGGGCACTGCCTACAGAGGCAGTTTGCCCCGGGGCCTATCTAGGCCCCCTTGGAGGTCTGAGGCTTGTTCCCCAGGCAGTAACTTTTGCTCTGCATATGGGAACTCCTGGGCGTCAAGCTTCCAAAGATGACACTGGAATCCAATCCCTTTCCTCAAGCCCCTTGACACTGATTGGCTATTTCCAAACCACCAAATGGCTCCTGATTGGACCATTCGGGAACCATCCCCGATTGGTCACTTTACAAGCCCAAATTTGCATATCCCCCTTGATTGGCCAAAACCTGTATGGGGTGACTGCCTCTGATTGGTCCCCAGCTAGCCCCTGGAGAGTATATAAGGGTGGTACATGGAGCAGTCAGGGTCCATTCCATCAGCCCGGACAGACGAAACAATAAAGAACTGTTGGAGCAGAGCACTTGGAGTCGGCATCTTCACTGGGAAGAAAGAAGCAAGGAGCCTCTGTGGGCGTCAGCCTCTGAGCCTGCCTTTCTCAAGGCTTCTCAGAGCAGCCGTAGGCATAAGCCTTCTCTGGTGCGGTTCTCTGGTGCTCCGCTCCCCCTCACCAGACAGTGGGTCTTCGGTGGCTGGTTCCCACTAGCGGCCAGAGTGAGTCCAGCACCAGGGCAACGCCCCACAGAGGGGTGGACTGTCCTTCCTTGCTGGACACCTACATTCTCCTTCATCTCCGCCCGCCCTGCCTCCTGGTCTGCTTGTTTGGTGAAACACGAAGAAGACCCTGTGTGCTGTGCGCCTCCTATTCTGCCTTCCGGCCTCAGTGTCCTAAATCCTTCCCACCTCCAGATGCTCACAAAAATAATGAAAAAGCCCCACATATCCCAGAGCTGGCGTTTCTGGAGGGGTTGGAAGGGGCCTCAGGGGCAGTGGGGAGACCCAGGGAGGACTGTGCTCCTCGCTGAGTAACAGGCCACCTCAGCGGTTCCTTTGACCTTCCTTCCTTCCATTTCCTCATCTGTAAAATGGGAGCCGTCAAACCCCACCTGGGAGGTCTTCATGTTAAGATGCCTAAGAGTCAGCGTGCAGTGCCCGCTCAGAGCTGCGGGCATCCTGTGGCCACAATGTCCAGGCGCATCCTATTCCCAGGACAGAGCTGTGCACGCAGAGGAAACAAGATCCAGGGAGGGAGAGAGGACAAGGAACAATGGCCACCCTCAAGGCGAAACCAACTGTTCACCCTGCAGAGAAAATGCCGTGGACCACAGACCCTTCCAGAAACCGTGCCTGGGCACACCAGCAGATGTGAGGTTTTAACATTTGTTTTGGGCAATCCCTGAGTGGGAGTGGATGGGAGGCAGGAGGGGCCGGAGGCCAGGCGTGGAGAGAGCTGGCTGAGAGTTTCAGAGAGGAGATGGGGCCTGGCTGCTCTCTCTCCTCCTCATTCTTTCTGGACAGCTGCGGTGTTTTCTCCTCTCCTGTCTTCACTGATCTGTTCAAAATGTCTGATGAGCAACAGTGACACAGGCTAGGTGCCCCGGGAAGGAGTGACACAGCCGCTTTAGCTGCCAGGCAGGATGGAGTCTGAGGTCTGAGGGGTCGGGCAGAGCCCTAGGCTGCCAGGCCCCCATGCTCCCACTGTCCTCCGATGCCCCCACTCCCGGGATGAGCAGCAACGAGGCTGCACATCACCAAGGGCCTCCCCTGAGTCCGCCAGCCCGCACCTGACCGCTGTCAGCTTCATGCAGCCCTGGGGACACTGCCATCGTCATGTGGCATAGTAGGACAGCAAGAGCCTGGAGATGCCAGCCAGGAGTCAGGCTCCTGACCGGGAGGGAGAACTGGCCCCAGGCAGCAATGGCAAGGGGTACGGGGTTCCCCCGCACCGAACCTGAGCCTAGGGTCTCCTTCGTGGGGGTGAACTTGGCGCATGCTTCTCTTCCAAGGAGGAGGGTGGGCCTGGGGTCAGACCCAAGGCTTCTTCGGTCACCCGCCAGACCCCCACCCAGTCCCTCCTCTGGGTCCGGCTTGCAGACCACACACTGGCTCCTTCCTCTGCATCTTCTGGGGAAGGGAGGGGGCAGGGTCACCGCAGCAGCTCTGTGTCCTCCGCTCTGCACCGAGGGCCCTGGTGGTGTGGTGAGAAGGGATAACTGCCAAGTGGCCGGCACCATGGCACAGGAGGGCAGGGGTGGGGGCTGGAGAAGCAGAGGCCGTTGGCAGGGTCACTGCTGAGCCTTCACCACGAAAGGCCTGTCTGAACATTACTCGAGTATTTTGAAATAAATGAGCTAATAAGGGCCTTGGTTTTCACAAAGAAACACATTGTTGATGTCTGCCCAGTGTAACTAGTCAGGAAAACACTAGAAATGAAATGAAATTGTATGTTAACGTTTTCTTTTTCAGTACGAGGAAAGGTATACTGCTGCAGTCTGCCAGCCTTGGTGACGGTTGGGCAAGACAAAGCACTTGCCTGCCAGGTGCTCACAGCCAGGTAAGGACTGCTGGCCACCATCTGCCACTGCTGGCCATGCCCAAGAAACTGCTCAGCGGGTGAGGGCCACAGGGCCGGGCAGGGGACAGCAGAAGTGAGAGATGTGCCTGCGTGGGGCAGGAGGAGGCTCTGCTGTTCAGTCCTTTGCCTAGAAACCTGCGGGGTCACAGGGCCAATGACAGGCAGGCCAGTTCAGCCACACTCCGTCCAGCACAGTGTTCCTTTCCATCCACCCCCCGTGGCCTACTGCTATTTAGAAGGAGCCTGATTTCCACAGACAGGAGAAGTGGCTTACACAGAGTGGATGGTGGGGACACGCACCAGGGCCAGACCGCCTCGTTTTCTGATTGTCCCAATAAATGGAGCACCAGGAGAGGAACCAATAGAATAGAGAAGGGTTCTAAGCCTAAACAAGCCAATTCCATCCATTATGAGACACTCATTTTATGGACTTCTAAAGAGGAGGCACCAGCTGAATTTGGCATCCTATCAATGTTGTTGTTGTTGTTAGGTGTCATCAGGTTGAGTCCAACTCATTGTGACCCAATGTATAATAGAACGAAACACTCCCCAACTCTGTGCCAGGCACACAATCCTTTTTATGTTTAAGTCCATTGTTGTAGCCACTGTGTCAATCCATCTAGTTGAAGGTTTTCCTTTTTCTCATTGACCCATCGCTCTCCCAAACATGATGTCTTTCTCCAGGGATTGGTCCCTCTTGACAATATGTCCCAAATACTTACGATGCAGTCCAGCCATCCTTGCTTCCAAGGCGCACTCTGGCTACACTTCTAGGACAGCTCTCTTGGTTGGAAAAGAAAATGCACATGGTAGAATCAATGGACAACGGTGCTAGAGACGCACCTGAGCCTCTGTTCAGCCATGTGTTGCGGGAGCCGCAGCGAGCTCTCACCCTGCCCGTTTCCTAGGAGGTGCGAGACACACACACTGTGGCTGGGTGACGGTAGGTTTTGCTAGAAGAGTCCCTGGCCCTGCCTAGCACCCCCATCCCCACTGACCAGCAGGGGGATAGGGGCACTGATTCACCACAATCCCGGGGTAGCCCGGCACATGACCAGCTCCTGCCCTGCCCTGGCTTGGCTCAGGGCCCTGCGCCCGGGCTTGCTTTTGCTTCCAGGACCAGCAGGTCAGAGACCCTAAGGAGGCCTCTGAGTGCAGCTGCCGGGGCCGCGCGGTCTCCAGCCCCTCTGTGGGCCAGGCTTGCCCCACGCTCGGCCATTTAATAATGCAGACAGGCTCTCACCCTATTAATTATTAAGCATCCCTTTTGCATTTCTAAGGCGAGAGAGGAGATGAGCACCTAGGTGGAGAAGAACAGGACCCAGAGCTCTGCAGCCAGAGAGGCGCTGGCTAAGGAGCTTCCTGGGCTGCATCCGGTCATGTCCTTGCGTTTGGCAGCACGTGGCCGCCTCTTTCTCTCCTGCATGTGCGTTTGCACGTGGGCGTGGGAGGCAAAATCCCCAAGTGCACCGGGAGGGGGTGTCTAGCAGGGAAAGGCAGGAGTCTGTCTTCCTGAAAGGGCTCTTTTGTCTCCAGAGCAGCCAGTGCCCCGCCCGCAGCCTGCACTGTTCACTCTGCATCAGGCGGGCCCTGGGCGCCCCTCGAGGGGCCTTGTTGGCCTCAGGGTGAGAAGCACCCTCTCTGCTAACTGCCCCAGACTTGGGGCTCTGTAGCAGCCGCTGCTCTCTCTCTGCTGCCAGCTGGCTCTGTACCACCCGGGGCCAGGAGGGCACAGCAGGGCGCTCCGGGTCCCTCCTCATCCCCAGCTCAGGGGGTTCTGACAGCCAGGCGGCTGGTGGAACCATCCACCCTGGCACGGGCAGAACTGAAGTCCCTTCCTTCCGTCAGTCTCCCCTGTTTTCTGCCCGAGGTGCACTTTGCCTTGAGAATGCAAGTTTAACAATGCAGAGGAGGAAAAAGAAAACAGGAAACGCTTTGCCTCCATTGCACTCAGTGGGGGTGAAGGGACAACAGCATCGCCATCACTGTGGGGTGGGGGAGCTCACGGGGGTCCCCAGTACATGAGGAACAGGTCACCATGGGAGTCACGTCAACGACCCACAGCCTCCTGACATCCATGGCCACCAGCCCTGGAATAATTGCCCCTCCCTGTCCAAACCTGCCTTTCCTACTGAGCCATCTAAGTCCCCAGCCCATTTCTCACATCAGAGCCTCAACTTACATTTGGTTTCTTTCCTAGGCTCCGTGACCAGTCACATAGCACCGAGCCTTGCCTCCCAGCTGCCCTCAACTGGCGTAGGACACCGCCTTTTCCCCGGGGAACTCCAAGGGCCGCCTCCCCTATGGGCATCTCTCCAGCATGGGCTCCCCCAAACCTGCCAGGGTCAGAGGCACGGAGAGATCTTTCTAGAGTAAATCTTGACCTGCCCTTCCTACTCAGGATCCTTAGGGACATTCCGTGGCTCCTGGGTGAGGTCCACCCTCCCTCATAAGGTGCATGGGCCCTGGATGCCTAGTGTCCGCGCCTTAGCCTTACTGTCTTCACCAGGCTCTGCCTCTGCACCCCCCATTCTGGTGAGCAGCAGGATCCACAGGCTCCCGCCAGGCAGCCTCCGCCTCTGGCCTTGGCCTGAGTCCTCAGGTAGGCACAGCGTGCCGACCTCTTCTCCCTCTCACCCCCCTGCTCAACCCCTAGTACTTCCTAGGAGCCCGTCCCGAGCCTTCGATCGGAGCAGGGTTAGGAGGGACTCCGCCTTTCTCCAAGGTCCTCACAAGGGTCTGGGCTGCCCCCACGAGCTGCATTTCTATATCTGTTGATGCAGGGCTCCCATGGAGGCTGAGAAAGCCACGATACGGCTCTCTGTGCCTGCAGAGCTCGAGAGACCTAAGCACCACACACATCTGGGCACCAAGCGCATGGCTCACGCTGCCTGCTCAGCCCTGCATCCACACCAGCGACAGCCCCCTAGAGGACTGTGTGCCTGGGAAGGGACCGTGCCACTCTCGGGTGCATGGGGTGAGGCCCCCAAGGCCCTGCCCCAGTGCAACATGTGCAAGGGGGAGGAGGAGGAGGAGGAGGCCAAGCCGGACACATCCGTCCAGAGCTTCTCTTGATCCGGCAGACTCGACAGCATGGGAGGTTCTCCTCCGCTTCCTCCTCTTCCTTCTCCCTTCCCTTCCCTTCCTGTCCCTCCTCTTCTCCTCTCTTTTCTCTTCTCTCTCTTCTCCTCTCCTTGTCTGTTCTTCCTTCCTTTCTTTCCTTCTTTCTTTCTCTCTCTTTCTTTCTTTCTTCTCTTTCTTTCTCCTTTCGTCTGTCTGTCTGTCTGTCTGTCTGTCTTTCTTTCTTTCTTTCTTTCTTTCTTTCTTTCTTTCCTTCCTTCCTTCCTTCTTTCTTCTTTCCTTCTAGTACCAGGGGCTCCACATAGGGCCTTGCACATACTTTGCAAGCACTCAACCAAGCCCATTTTTTAGTGTTTATCATGACATGAAGTCTCACTAGGTTACACAAGCTCCCTCTGGACTCAAATTTGCAATCCCCCTGCCTCCGCCTCCTGCCCTAGTCGCTGGGATAACACGTGTGAGCCGTTACCCCGCCCTGGGCTTCTTTCCAGGTGAGGTCGTGGAGTGCCCCCTAGCCCCTGTGGCAGGACGCTGGCTCCCATGCGCTGGTGTGCTGGGCTGGAGCTGGCACTGAGCGGGTCAGCCAAGTCCACGTCTGAGCAGCTGCAGTGGCTGCTTTGGAGCTGCTCATGGGGTCACAGCAGGTACTCAGCTTCCCAGCACATTTGGGGCCCTGGAGGTCTCTGTTATAGACATCTCCAGGGAGGCTGATGGGCAGAAAGCATCCCCAGTCCTTCCTAAAAACTGTGTCCTGGCCACAGACACAACCCAGAGGCTCCACCTCAAGTCTGGTGCTTTGATACGGTCAGCATGGACAAAGCCAGATGGGCCATGCTAGGAGCTCAGTCCATCCTGCCCCTCGGTCCCACTGCCCCTGGCTCAGAAGCTCCGCTGGCCTTGGCTTTCAACAGGCGGGCTCAGAAGCCCAGGCGGCATCGATCTGTGCAGCCTCATCAACTCAGGGGCACTGGTTTGCCCACGGCAGCTCCTTGGCTGCTCCAATACCATGCTCCAAGCGCCCAGCTGTGGAGGACCAGGAATTCCCGGAAGGCGCATGCTCACTCTTCACAGAGCTCAGAGGAGCTCCGGATCATGTCCGTGTCCACAGAGGGGCTGAGTGCACTCCACACCAGCCCTGCTCTGGAGGGACACAGCTCTCAACCTCACCCCGCCCACAGAAGGGGGCATTTGAACAAGAGGGTACGGGGGCACCTATATGAATAATGTACATCGAAATGCATATATGGAAATGTCACAATGAAAATCATGTCAGAATGAATCACATTAAGGTGTACATTAAAAATTTCTAATAAAAAAAAATAGAAAAGAATGGGGCATTTGATCAGACTGTGTGAGAAGAGGAACACCACTGACTCCTGGCCGACCACCATGGCGCACAGGCTGTCATGAGGAACACAGGGGTCAGTGATGTTAAATGACAATGTGGTTGACAAAGGAAAAGGGGTCCCATGAACTGATAGCACCGGGTAGTGCGAAGGTGGGAGGAGGCTCCTCAGATCTGGTACAGGAAGTGTGACTTAAAGTAAGAAGGAAAATTGGGAGGGGAAAGTTGGCAGGACCCTCAGGAAGAGCAGGTGGCGAGCACGATTGCTCAGGGGCAGGTGCCGCGGAGGCGCTCTGGAGTCCCCACAACATGGAAGCCCAGACAAGGCAAAGACATAATATCCCGCAGGGACCCATCCTGCCCGGCACGGAGACGATCTTTTTTTTTTTTTTTTTGCGATACTGAGGGTTGAACCCAGGGCCTTGTGCCTGCATGCTCTGCAAGTGCTGGACCACTAAGCTGCACCCACAGCCCATTTTTTTTACTTTATTTGAGACAGGGTCTTGCTAAGTTATGCAGACTGCCTCTGGTCTCGAACTTGCAATCCTCCTGCCTCCTCCTCCCCAGCCGCTGAGATTACAGGCGTGCACCACCATGCCAGGCTATGAAGACAATCTTGATGATAGAAGGCCTCTTCTGTCTCTGACTGCATGACAAAGTGCATAGCCAGAGAGGGCAGCGGCATGGCCAGGAAGGGGAACTGGGAAATGACCCTGCCAGGAAGCTCCCTGCACCGTCTCAACGTCTCCTGTGCTGTTTTGACCGGGAACGCCTTTTCTTCATTAGCCATTAGACCTCAGTTTACCATTTACAGAGATTTCCCAAAGCCATCCACCCATTTGAAGAAGAAATAGAGTCTTTGTCTGGAAAATGAATCTTTCTTTCCACACTAAGAAGTGAACACAGAAATTAGTAAGAAGACCTGCAGTTGCAAACCCCACTGCCGTGCTGGACCGTACCATGCAGAGCATGTGCTGACCGAGGGATAGGCACTGGCAGGCACATGGCAGACGGCCCTGAGCGGTGCCCAGGTGTTCATCCACAGAGAAACCGAGAGACAGAGAGAGAGAGAGAGAGAGAGAGAGAGAGAGAGAGAGAGAGAGAGAGAGAGAGAGAGAGAGAGAGAGAGAGAGAGAGAGAGAGAGAGAGAGAGAGAGAGAGAGAGAGAGAGAGAGAGAGAGAGAGAGAGACAAGGAGAGAGAGAGAGAGAGAGAGAGAGAGCGCAAACTATGAAGGAATGACAGGAGCTATCAGAAATTGGAACAGGTGCCCCAGGTGCAGGCAGAGCCTGAGCACAGACAGGCGTCCTGTGGCAGGGAGGGGCGGGCTGTGGGGGCCCAGCATCTCTCTTCTCATCTGTGTCGCTTACCTGCTGCTGGCAGCAGAGGCTTCCAACAGCACACACCTGTCACCTGAGAGCTCCAGTGGGAGGCTGGGGCCAGGCTGGCTGGGCTTGATCCGGGACTCCTGAGGCTGCCACGCAGGTGGAGGCCAGGCTGCCTGCCACCCACATGTTCAACGGTTCCGAGGCCTCTTCCAGGCTCGCTCAGGTTGTTGGCAGAATGCGTTGCCTTCTGGTTGTGTGACCAGTGGCCCTGGCTTCTTGCTGATTATCCGCTGGAGGCTACCTAAGCTCCTTCATTCAGACACTGCCTTCATTCAGCTACCGAAGGTCACTTTCAGTTCCTCAGGGTCACCCACAGTCCTTTGCCGTCTAGACCTTCTCTGTGGGACTTTTCCACTTTCTCCGGACAACAAGAGCGTTGGGAGTGAAGACACAGGCAAGATGGAGTCCAGGTAGTGGAGGAGGCACAGGTGTGAAGCCCCCCCAGCTGGCACATTCTGTGGATCAGAAGGAAGTTCCAAGCTCTGCCCACTCAAAAGGGGAGGGGCTATGCAGGGAGTGAGGTCCGGAGGAAGGTTCACGGGGACTGCTGCAGATTGGACTTGGAATGTCCTGGCTGCTGAAGCCTCTGTTCCCAGAATGGTATTATTGGGAGGCTGTGGAATCCTCAAGACGTGGGGCCAGTGGGGGAAAGTTGGGTACTTGGGGTGTGCCCTTGAAGGGGATACAGGGACCCCAGCCTACTCCTGTCCCTTTCTCTTTTCCTTCCTGGCCAAAAGGTGAATGAGCACCACTGTCACAAACTCCCACCAAAAGCCCCAAAGCCACAGGGCAAATGGGCCATGGCCCAAGACTCCCACACCTGGGACACAGAAGGGGCTTTTCTTCCTCTGAAGCTGACTGTCTCAGGCATTTCATTACAGAGTTGACCAATACCTGGGGGGAAGTTTAGATGAGGAAAGACTAACTTTGACTAGCGCTCTCAGAGGGTTTGCTCTGTCAGTCAGTGGCCTCGGTTTTTCTGGGCCTGTGGCGAGGCAGAAGGGCTGGTGGGGCAGAGAGAGGGAAAACCAAATGAAACAAACCCAGATAAACGAAAACTCGGAAGACGCTGGAGCCAGGACAGAAGGCACACATTTCCCCAGGCACACCCCTAGCAGCCCACTTCCTCTAGGTCCCACGGCCTCCCGAAATGCCATTGTATTGTGACATTCGCCCATTGATGGTGTCAGAGCCCTCTTGACCCACTGAATTCCCAAAAGCCCCATCTCTAAGACCCTTTTGGCCCGGATCTTTGACCCCCAACAAGGAAAGACCCCGTTCTTGCCCAGACCACCAACGAGGAAATGGCTCTCCCGCTCTCTTGCTCGGACCTTCGGTGAGGAAAGAACGCTGTCCCCCCTGCAACCATCAACAAGGAAAGAACTCGCTCTCTGTCTGATCACCGACAAAGCAGGAACTGTCTTCTCGTGACCACCAAGACCACCAACACAGGTGTTTGCCCCTGGAAGGCAAAAGCACCTGAGGCTTTTCCTTTCTCCCATCTCCACAGCAGGAGTCCATGCCCCACACCTGAGAGTCCTGAGTGAATTGTGTTTAGTATCTCTGTGAGCAGCGGGGCCGCCCGTCCGAATATCCCGGCTGGACCAGGAGGTGCGTGCCCCACTAAGAAGTGCAAGGTTTCAACATGTGAGGATTTCAGTGCATGAGCCTATCCAGATCATTCACAGTAATTGAGAGCCAGGGGGCCCAGGGGCCGTCTTATTCTCTGCACCATTCAGGAAAACACCTACCCCAGAACAGGCACTTCTAGGACACACTCAGCAACCTATGTCCCCTTGGTATGTTTTTCTAGCTCATGTTTTCTAGCTTTTCTTGAATTTTACTCTTGGATAAAAACTTTTGTTTAAAATCTAAGCCATTTATGGGTTGGGATTTAGCTCAATTGGTAGAGCACCGCTCTGCTGTCTCTGAGGTCCCAAGTTCAATTCCCAGCACCACAAAAATGGGAGAAGGATGTGGCAACCCATTCCCAAGGCAATCCCGAAACAATATGCCATCGAAAACCCTATGAGGGTTGCTATGAGTCAGACACGACTCAACGGCACCTAACAACAACAACAACAAGTCATTTATCCTTGATAAGTCTGTTAGATTTTTCACTAAAATTTGTCCAATAGTTTTGGTTTTTTGCGCACTCCACACACATTCATGGAGAAGACTCTCTTCTGACCCACTGGGTACAGAACCTCTGGAAGCTGAGTGCTTTGTACCTCACAAATGTAATTTGTCTCCTGGGGCCTCTCTGGACATGTGGAGGAGGGACACAAGCGCATAGATTTGGATGAGCAGAGGACACTGGACAGACACGTGCGCTGTGGCTAGTCTAGAATCTGTGCTCCTTAAGTCCCCAGGAGTTCAGGTATGGATGTGTCCCCTGAGCAAGCATAGGGACCCATGTGTGTCTCCCCCATGTAGACTCACCCCGACTGCTACCTCCTCTGAGCTCAGACCCCGGCTTGGCCTCACATCCCATCTGGCTTCTTGCAAGGCCCCTTCCCTTGGGGGCGTTGTGGGCTCCCATCCCACATACGTAGACAAGGTGGTAAAATTAAGTCTTCTTGGCCTCCCTACCCCAAGGGCATCCCAGGTATTCCCTCCGCCACCCTCTTTCCCCAACACCCCAGAGCTCCTCCTCCTCTCTGTGGCTCCCTCCCACCAGTCCTCGGCCATCGCTGCTATCTCTCCCTCCATAGCTCCCTTCCCACAGTTTCTGCCCAGCTCACCATACTGTCTCAGATAAAAAGGGCCAAGAAACATCCCAGTCCTAGTCCTTCTTGACCCTGGCTGCCCTTGACTTGTGGACCTTGAACTACCCTCTCCGCCTGCCGCCATCCTGCCAGCTCTTGCAGTTTGGCCCCTTCCTGTCCAGCTGCTGCTGTTTTCCCAGCTTCCCCTCCCCACTGGCCTTCACAGGTGGTATCGGGATCCCTGTGTAAACTGCTCCCGTTTGTACGCATCTTCTCACAGGGTTAGACAAGCGGGTGCCCCTGCATTCACTGACGTGAGCCATCACGTGCACAAGCGTCTGTTTGCACCTCTGGTTATTTTGTCGGGAAACATTTGCACGTTGCCCCCGGGCTTCCCTCCCCTGCTCCATGGCTCCTCATCCTTGCATTTAATTCCCTTCTAGACTGTCCTCCCTCAAGCCCAGCGGGAGATGCACTTCTGTCCCTGGGTTCTTCCTCTCTCCTGTCATTTTTCCCTGTAGCCTTGCGTTGCATTATTTCCACCTGGCCCAGCTTCCCAGAGGCTGTGCGGGGCTCTGGGTGTGTGGTCCCATGTAAAGCCTAAGAGTCACTGAGGGTGAAGCCTCCACCCCTTTGGCCCTAGAAGCCATGCAGAATGGGAACAGAGCATCTATGTTCGAGTCTGATGGACAGTGAGACGGCTCGTGTTTAGAATCACTAGCATGATGTCTGATGTTCTGTAAAAATTCAATAAATGCAGCAATTGAAAAAACAGAATAGAAGGATGAAGAAATTACCTAAGATAGGAAAAACCAAACCAAGCAAACAAACAACCCCAAAAGGAGCCAGTCAACCCGGCAATCAATTTAGCTGACTTTGGCTCTTTGACGGAAGCCACAGAATAGCAAGTCAAAGTGTCCTGTAATGTGTTAGAAATCCTTCCCAAAGCCTTTCAAGAGATCCCTTCATCTCTTCTACTGCCCTAAAAAATATAGGGGCATAAGGCTTTTAATGGCAGATATTAGAGATGTTAGAGCCTTAAGATGAGAAGAATTAGAAATTATCCAAATTCTTAGGTTGAGAATTATGTTTATCCTTATGGATTTAGATACAAATCTAGACTTGTGAATTAAAATAGTGCCGGATGGAACAATTCACACTTTGCGTGCTCTTAGGTCATTCGCTGTATGTGCACTTGATGATAAGGTAGATTACAAATGTTCACAGAACCGTATCCATGGGACCCGGTCGCTTTTCCTCCTGGGAGTTCATTGATGTGTTTACTGATACGGCTGCTCGCAATCAGCGTAAAGCCGGAACCACCTCCATTCCTTTCACGTGTTCGTTGTGTAAGGTCTGAGCCTCATTTTCCATTTCCTATCCCTCCCGCTGTAGGAGCCTTGGGTCTGGGAGACAGAACATCAGCCTGGCGCTTGATTCCAGAGAAAGTTGCAGGGGCTGATTTAAGCGAGGACTCCCTCCTCTTTGATTCTTTGAGGTTGCCGATAAGGAAGTGAAAATTCAAAGGCGCGATTCATATTTTACATTTCCAAATTTATTACTGAGGGAGCAGCGTGTTGACGCGCACGTCTCCTTGTGGATCACCAGAAATGAATTTCCTGACATTTAGCTCTTAAAAAAAATGTATATGTGTTGCCTGTCAAAAGCAGGGTTATTTATATGTCCTGAGATTCATAGGTTCTTGCAGCTAATCTTCACGAATATTACTTGATGGGCCATTATGGACAAGATTTACTCGATATTTGTCCTTTTTCTAAGTCTGCACATTTATTTAGAGTACCATCCTGGGTTCTCGGCTGAGGGACGGCCTGCAGACCCAGCCGTCCTGGGCCTGGGCCCCTGCCAAGCATTGATTGTTCAGAGGATAATAGCATCCTCAGAAGCACGTGGGAGGGAGGAAGAGAGGCTCTGGCGAGTTAAAAATGAATAAGAAGGCTGCTGGCTCTCTGCCGAGGAGAAGGCCGGATAAACACAGACAAAGCAGATGGAGGGTAGAAGATGGCTCCAAAATGTTTGCATTTTGCAATATACAAAGAAAGTCACCAGGCCTGTCTCTGACCATCCTCACGGCTGCCCTGGGGCACGCCAGGGCAGGCAGCAGCTTTCCTAGTTGACCAAGAAGGAAAGGAAAGGGGCCTGGGATGACCCCAAGTCCTGGGGTGGAAGAAATGCTGACTCGGAAACCATTTCCTGTCTCTCAGGATAGCACCAAGGCGGGCGTCTCCTTTGAGCAGCCAGCGCATGGAAATGGGAAGTGAGTCCAGAAAGCGGGTGGACCAGAAACCAGAGCTGCCTGGTGAGAGGTGAGGTCAGAGCCATCTGATAACTCAGCCACGCCTCTCGGTGGCTTGGCACCCAGCTCTTCCCAGCTAGGGAATGAGGGTGTGGATTGGCTGGCAGCTGTGGTCCTTGCAAGTCATCGTGTCAAGTGATTATTCTCCCAACATATTTCTTTAATTTTTTTTTTTTTTTTTTTTTTTTTTTTGCAGTACTGGGGGTTGAACCCAGGGCCTCACACTTGCATGCCCTGCAAGTGCTGAACCACTGAGCTGCACCCCCAGCCCATTTTTTTACTTTTTTGAGACAAGGTCTCGCTAAGTTACGCAGACTGCCTCTGGCCTCGAACTTGCGATCCTCCTGCCTCTGCCTCCCAAGCCGCTGGCATTACAGGTGTGCGCCACCTTGCCCAGCTCTCCAAACATATTTCTGACTCCCTGCTTACTGGCACCAAGATGGTGCTAAGTTTTGGGAACATGTGAATGAATCAGACACGGGGGAAGGGCAGGTAAGATTGGGGACTCTGAGAGAAAGGTGCTGGAGATGGGTTGGGGGGAATGGGGGCACGAACCTCTCCCACAGAAGGATGAGCCTCCTGCAGTGGAGACGGGACTCTTGGAGTGGGGCTTGGCCAGGCGAAGAGAGGCTTCAAAACACCGAGGAAAAGGAGCTCTTGCAAGGGCACTGAGGTCTTCAGTGGAGCTGTGGACTCAGAGCAGGGGATCATGGATCCTCGGGCCTTCATGGCCCCTCCCCATGCCCACCTCTGATCCTGGATGTTGGGAGAGACCTCTGACTTCCCAGCCAGTGCCAGACGCACGGAGAGCCCAGTGGGAGTTTGTAGTGGTGGGAGTGAGACTCCTCCCCACACAGAAACTGGGGCAACCCCGATGGCCTTCTACCCTCCCACCCCTCCCAGCGGGGTCCTCAGAGCCTCATTGCCACTCTGTGCCTTCAACCACCTGTGGCTTGAGGTCCTTGCCCCTCCCAAACTCATTGAACACCAGGGTGATGGCATCAGAAAGGGAGGCTTTGGGAGGCGACTGGGCCATGCAGGCTCCTGTGTGAGGAGGTCTGAGCCCTCATCAAAGGGCTTGAGGGAACTCATGAGGTCCCCTGCACTTCTGCTCCTCACCACTGAGGGCGCAGCATGGGGTGCCACCACCCGGGCAGACGGGGCACTCGGTAGATAAATCTGCTGGAGCCTCCATCTTGGAACTCCAGCCCCCACCGCCATGAGAAATAAGATTCCGGTGTTTACAAACAGCCTTGGGATCTTGGTAGAGCAGCCAGCACAGACCAAGGTCGATGCTGTCTCCTCCCCTTCCTCCCCTGTGAGTGCAGTAACCCCCGCCCTGCCACACATCCCCAACTCCGATGGCCACCACCGGTGGTTCCAGCAACTTCTTTCTGGTGTCTGGTCCGCAATCATCTCGCTCTGCCAAGGCTCCTGTCTATGCATGCGCGGAGTCTTCCCTCTGCCCCCTTCTGAAGACTGCCTGCTGCTTTAGGGGTTGTTACTCCTCCTCCCACACTGGCTTGGGTCCCTTCCTGTCCTGTTACTTCATAGAACTCCCTTGGCAGAACTACACCCCGGGCAAAGCCACGTTTCTCTCTGCTCTTGGCCTGCATGTGTTCAGTTGATTACATCTGGAGGTGAGCATACAGCACCCTGATTGGCCACCTTTAAACCCACAGCCGCAAGCCCCGAAGGGCCCTTTAAGTCGCCTGCACTTCTTAGATGTATTCGCACGCCCAGTCTTGAGGGCAAATATTTCTCATCTCCCTCTTACCTCGAAACACCATTAGCTGGGCTGATGGCCGGGCTCCCTCTCCCGTGCGTGGCCAGCGCTAGCATCTGTGCCTCACCTGTGGCACCGTGTGCCTGGCCAGAACTGGCACTGCCAACTGCTCGCTGGACTCACCCCTGCCACCTTCTCAACCTGTCACTTCAACAATTGTCTCTTCCTCCCTGGTCATTAGTTTTCCCTCTTGCTAAACCTTTCTGGGCTGGGATTTAGCTCAGTTGGTAGAGCGCTGCGCTGCAGTCTCTGAGGTCTCGAGTTCAATTCCCAGCACCACAAAAATGGGAGAAGGACCCAGCAATCCACTCCCAAGGCAATTCCGAAACAGTCAGCCATTGAAAACCCTATGAGGGTCCCTACGAGTCGGATACCGACTCGACGGCACCTAACAACAACAACAACAAACCTTTCCGTCCTGTGCACTGACCTGCCATTGTTGATCTGCACGCGTCTGTCTGCGTCTGTGGCACTTCCCCACACCCTGTCATGCCTGCTGCTCTCCCCGTCTGCAGCTCCTTATAGTGCCCCGTGGGTTTCTTGTTGTTGTTAGGTGCCATCAAGTTGGTATCCGACTCATAAGGACCCTCATAGGGTTTTCAATGGCTGACTGTTTTGGGATTGCCTTGGGAGTGGATTGCCGGGTCCTTCTCCCATTTTTGCGGTGCTGGGAATTGAACTCAGAGACTGCAGCACAGTGCTCTACCAACTGAGCTAAATCCCAGCCCCGTGGGTTTCTTAGGAATCCTGATTCCTCTTCAACTCTGTCTCCAGGGCCTCTGGTTGGCCTCTGCGTCAGCCAGGCCTGCTCCAGGGCCCCGCTCATGCCCTGGGGTGCTCAGGCAGCCCTGCAGGCCCCTTGGTGGTGTGTCCTCCTTGCACACAGAGGCGTGGCTCAGGGGCACCACCCCATCTCTTTCCTCCCAACTCACTGCTCTTGCCTTCTCTCTGCTGTTCTTCTGCATCTTAAAAACCTTTAACCTTGGGCGGGACCCAGGGCTCCATCTTTGCTCTTTGCTTCTCTGTTGTTTTAAGTGATGTCTTAGAAGAGGATCCACCCATCTTTATCTCCATCTGCACCCCTCTGGTGGCCACCCTGTCTGCCTGCAGCACCTCCTCACGCCACCCTACTTCTCTCCCATCCACCTCCCTCAGTGGGTGCTTCAGGTCTCCCCAGCTGATTCCAGGTCACCCCACCCCACACTCCAGGCCCCTCACGCCCTCTATTTCTTTTCTTCCCAGCACATCCAGCCTTTAGCAAACTCTGCGACTGTCGCATTTATTGGGTTTACTGCGGGCTGTTTCCCTCGCCCAGTACAGCACAAACTCCACAACACAGGGACATTATTGTGTTAATGTGCATATCAGGGGCAAATAAAACAGGCCTGGGGATGGGGCTGTGTGGGGGTGCCTGAACCCCAACACTGTAGGGGACTGGCGAGGTTCGGAGGACAAAATCAAGGACCGATGGCTTCGGGGTGTGTTTGGTACAGGTTTTATTGTGCAGCTCCTGTTAAGGAGATAAAGCTCTCAGCCCTGCCCTTCGGGATAGAGGAAGTGTCACGGCCCTTAAGTGTTGTAGCTCCACCTCTGGCACTGGGTCCAGAGGCTCTTCATCACCGGTGGTGGGCCGGGGGCCCTCCAGATGTCTCCCTTGAAGGCTGGCTACTTCTCTGCTGCTGTTGGTTCCCGATGTTCTCTGTCTCAGCCCAGCAATGGAGTGGCTTCTGAGAGGACAGGCAGACTTCACTCTTGGTCCGGTGAGCTCAGCCTCTGTGGTGATAGGGTGGCAAGACTGTGCGGTGGTACGGCATGGCTCAGATGGTGATGGAACAGCTTCTGCGATGGCAGGCAGGGTCCTCTCTTGATCTGGTGGTGGTGTGGCCCATCTGCGATGGAGTGGCAGAGCAGACCGGCAGCAAGCAACCCCCAGTAGGAAGCCAGCAGCCAGCAGCTCTCAGCATCACCATCAGCGGCCAGCAGCTCTCAGCATCACCATCAGTGGCCAGCAGCTCTCAGCATCACCATCAGCAGCCAGCAGCTCTCAGCATCACCATCAGCGGCCAGCAGCTCTCAGCATCACCATCAGCGGCCAGCAGCTCTCAGCATCACCATCAGCGGCCAGCAGCTCTCAGCATCACCATCAGTGGCCAGCAGCTCTCAGCATCACCATCAGCAGCCAGCAGCTCTCAGCATCACCATCAGCAGCCAGCAGTTCTCAGCATCACCATCAGCAGCCATCAGCTCTCAGCATCACCATCAGCGGCCATCAGCTCTCAGCATCACCATCAGTGGCCAGCACCTCTCAGCATCACCATCAGTGGCCAGCAGCTCTCAACATCACCATCAGCAGCCAGCAGCTCTCAGCATCACCAGCAGCAGCCAGCACCTCTCAGCATCACCATCAGCGGCCTCACATGCAGAGCAAGCTTTGTTTATGCAGTCCTTGCATAACTGCCTTAACTGCCTCAAGATGGCAATCAAGTGGGGTCGAGAGGGGCTGGGCTCAACCAATTAGGAGTGACATTCACATAAAGAGTGAAACCAGATCTCACTCCTTGGACAATCAAGGGGAGATCCATGATTACCAACAGGGTTGGGGGGTAAGATGAGGGTTGGATATAGCCAATTAGATAACAGGGAGTCCAAGCAGGCTAGATAGGCCCCTACCCCAATCATGCTTCCTCTTTATCCCCATAATTCCCATAATTCCCTACTGGCTGGATTGTGAAGTTGGAGTCAGGGTGCTGAGTGAGGCACAAATGGACAGGGACGGGGTGGCAAACCATGCTGGAGCCCACAACATGGGCAGTGAGGGGTGGTTGCGGCAAGTCCATGAGGACTGGCAGCAGGCGTTGGCGGCACTGGGTTGGCATCCCAGAGAGGCCCCTGACTGCAATGCTTAAGGCACAGAGGCAGCAGACTCAGGGACCAAGCCAAGACGGGGACAGTGGCAGGGAGGGGAGCTGAGCTGAAAACAGCCTGGCAAAGGCACTGTAAAGGGCTCTCAGCCCTGGCCACCGGCCCCCATGGCCAGGCACTGGCATGGGAGGAGAGAAGGAGAAATTGGGTTGGCATGTTGGAGGGCTGCTTCCATTGGGCACAGGCACTCTGGCTGCCCGTGCTGCATGCTGGTCACATGGCCCCAGACAAACTGCCTACTCCTTTTGCTCCTTAGTGTTTGAATTTTTAAATCTGTACAACGTGGGTAAAATAAGATGGCACTTCCATCATAGGCATGAACAAATCCTCCGTGTGAGGTGTGGATAGAGAGAACGGACCCGTGGAACTCTGATGGCCAGTGTCGCACCCCTCAGGCCCCAGCTGAAGCAGAAGGCCCTGGAATCCGCTGGGAGACACAGGGCAGTATGGTGGAAGGACCTGAGCCTCCCATGAGAGGTTCAGTGGGAGGAGCAGGTGCCGTCCGTGGGGCTGGGACAGGGGCTGGGAGCCACGGCAGTCGAGGTGAGTGTGCCCCGGGGCTCTGTCCCTCTTCCCAGGACCCAGCCTTCCTTTCCCGCCTCTCTGCTCCATGCCACTCCTGTCTGTGTCTCCCACGTGTCCTACCTGCTCCCCGCCCACCTGGACTGTGAATATTTTATCAATTCCAGCGAGTGCAGAGGCCCATTGGATCTGCCCCAGTTCCTGGTGACCAGGAGAGGACCCTCACTGGCGGGCCGTCATGTCTTCCTGCCACTCCACCACTGGCTGCACACGAGGAGTGCTCCCCGCTCCTGGACACAGGTGCAGTGGGCTGGGTGGTAAGGCCCAGAGGGGAGGTGACCAGCCAACCTCAGCCCTGTAGTCAGACTGGCAGGAAGCTGGCCGGGGCGTGTGGATCTCAGGTCCTGAGCCACTGACTAACTGCATGACTCACAGGCTGTGAAGACCCCCTGGACTCGGCCTCCTCGCCTGGGCTGGCCCTCACCTCGCAGGGCAGCCTGGGGATGGCTCCTGCAGGACTTGGGGAACATTAGGACGGGCCACGCTTGGGCAGGGCGGTCAGGTCCTCTTACAGCTCTAAATGGAGCGGAGTCTGCGGACGGGACGGAGGTGCCCCGTGGGGAGGTGACTCTTCACTCCACTGGCTTACTGGGGCTGTGCCCGTGTGTGGACATCAGGCAAAGGCAGGACAGTGGCTGTGCTGCTGGGGTGCCTTTGTGCCAGTGGACCAGGGGCTGGGTCCAAGTCAGGTGAAGGGACCAGGCACCCACCTGGTCTGCACCCACCGAATCTGCAGCAGATTCGGGCCCATGAGGTGTTTACTGATGCCTTGTCCTACCACCACCCTCCAGAAGCCCTGGCTGCTTGGTTCCACCCCGCCCAGGGACTGGCCATGCTTTGGTCAGAGGCTGAGAGGAGTGGGTGGTGAGGGACGGAGGGCAGGCTATAGGTTCCAGACATCCCGCTAGACGTTCCTCCTCCAGGGAGTGCTCAGCTCATTGGCCTTGAGTGGAGAGGGTGGTGGGAGACAGCAGGCTCTACTATCAGGAAAGAAGGTGTTGGCAAAGAGAGAGGCAGGAATGAACCGGGAGTGTGTGGGGTGTAGGGTTAGGGCTACAGCAAGCCCTGCATGTCAGCACAGACTGACTGCAGGTCAAGGGC
This sequence comes from Pedetes capensis, assembly GCA_007922755.1. Lineage (NCBI taxonomy): Eukaryota > Metazoa > Chordata > Mammalia > Rodentia > Pedetidae > Pedetes > Pedetes capensis. Next base: position 31,529 of record VMDO01013868.1, on the reverse strand, counting down.
AGGGTCAGCCCCTGGCCACTGAAGACCAAGAAGCTGGCACGAAGTCTCCCTCAAGGCCTCCTGGGCCCATTGGACACTGACTTAAGGAAAGTTTTATGTGGTCCCAGTGGTGAGCCCACCATTCTTCCAAACAGCTTGAGGCTGCTCAGCACAGGTCCCACCCCAGCCCTGTGAAGACTCGTGTCTTCTCTGCAGAAAGCTTGTTCTGGTCCATAGCATTGTGGTGGGTGATGTCAGATCTCACTCAGCCTCCTCAATCGTGTGGCCTTTCTGCAAGTCAAGATTTTAATTGGCAGCTGATGGCACTCATGGTGGGTTAGAGTCACGTTGTGAGGATGGCCTGGAGTCTGGGCTCTTGTCCCAACGCTGAGATGCACAGAAGAGGCAGGAGCCGATCAGAGCTGCAGTTTTCATTTCCGAGCCGTGACAGCCCTCAGCACAGATCAGTCCTCTCTCCTGAGCACATCCTGCCCGAGCACGCTGTGAATGAACAGATCGACTCCAAGGTCATGCAAATCTTGCTTCCGTAACTTCTCTGCCATCTTTGGCTTTGCCACGGATGGGCTGAGTGGGAGCCTGTGCACTCATTGGAGTCACTGACTGCCCGGCCTCTTGTCCATCACAAAACCACGTGACAACCAGCCATCGGAGCCAAGGAAAGTCGAGGCAGGGCTCAAAACCACATGACAACCAGCCATGGGAGCCAGGGAAAGCCGAGGCAGGGCTCAAAACCACATGACAACCAGCCATGGGAGCCAGGGAAAGTCGAGGCAGGGCTCAAAACCACATGACAACCAGCCATGGGAGCCAGGGAAAGCCGAGGTGAGGGCTCAGGGCTGGGCAGAGAGCATAGCTGTCTGGTGAGGATGGGGACTGAAGAGGCTGTGCTGTGAGACAAAGGCCCACCAGGCTGGGTCCTTCCCAGAACAGCTAGACTGACCCCCTAGCCAGGGTGGGTTTGCTGGGACTCCCTGACAGGGGAGGAGACGGTTGCTGATGGAAAGCCTGCCATGGAGCCACCTGTGGCTCATCTTGACAATGGCCCGGTAAGGCACTGGTCTTCACTCAGTGTGGCTAAGACCCCTGAGGCCAGAGAGGCTCAAGTCCATCACCCAGAAGATGCCCACTCCACCTTTGGTCCAGCGCTGACATTTCCCACTGAAGAGTACCATCTTCTGAAACATTGGCTGTAGTGACTGCGAGGGGCTGGTATTTACTGAGCAGCCGTGTCCCGGAAATTGTTTGGGAAATGTTGCAAATCACGTTTCTCTGAAGCTCCACAGTGTGTCTGTTGCATTAAGATCATCTCCATTTACTTGAGGAGCATTTGGATCGGGGCCTCCCCTCCCATCACAGGGTAGATCCATGACTGACCCGTAGGGAGAAATTGGGAGGAAATTGGCAAAAATCCCAAAACTGGGAAAATGGCTTTTGAAGATCTGGCTTATAAATTAGAAATCTAGGGAAAATAAAAGTAACTTGATTGGATGTTTGTACAAAACCCTTCACAAATCCCCCGAACCTGACTGGACAATTGGACTCAAAGCTGATTGGCTCAGGCCATTCCATGGGCAAGCTATATAAGGAGCTGCACTGGGGCAACTCAACCCTTCCCTTTTCTCACCTGGACCATCAGCAAGGAAACAACTCCCCCTTTTTTGCCTGGATCTTCGACCACCCACAAGGAAAGACCCTGTTTTCACCAGGACCACTGATGAGGAAACAGCTCTCTCTGCTCTCTCACCCAGACCTTCGGTGAGGAAAGAACGCTCTCCTGCTGCTACCATCAATAAGGAAAGAACTTGCTCTCCATCTGATCACCGACAAAGCAAGAACTCTCTCCTCAAGACCACTGAGACCACCAACACGGGTGTTTGCCCCTAGGCAAAAGTGCCCAAGGCTATTCCTCTCTCCCATCTCCGCCGGTGTCCCAAGGACTGCAGGAGTCCATGGCCCTCACCTGAGGGTCCCAAGTGAATTGTGTTTAATATCTGTGTGCGAGGCAGTACCACTCTTCCAAACATCTGGGCTAGACTAGGGGCCATGTGCCCCACATCTCTTAAGGACGATCACCAGAGGCCAGGGGTGCCTGGCAGGACCCCATGCCTGGGAGAGCAGGTGTGGCCCTCCAGGTCCCGCATGGGCGATGCTGGGTCCCTGGGAACAGCCACTATCGACAAGCGCACAAGGCCCTGTACTCAGTCTCTGTGGATTCCTCCTCCCTGTCCCCAGGGCCTTTGACAGGTGTGGAAGGACAGTGGGAGGTGCATGCCAGGGCTGTACCCATAGAGTGCTCTGAAGGGGGAGGTCCTTTCTTGCTTCTATCCCCGGGTTTTAGTGGAGAATGACATTTGGCAGCCAGGAGAAATGTCCACAAAGCGTGTAAGTGGACCCACAGAAGGGGGTTCATGGGAAGAGTATTTCAATGCATTTTTTCCTCTCTAAAAAATGGCACAGCGGCCAGGTGCGGTGGCGCACACCTGTAATCCCAGCAGCTGGGGAGGCGGAGGTGGGAGGATCGCAAATTCGAGACAAGAGGCAGTCTGCGTAACTTAGCGAGACCCTGTCTCAAAAAGTAAAAAATGGGCTGGGGGTGCAGCTCAGTGGTCCAGCACTTGCAGAGCATGCAGGTGCGAGGCCCTGGGTTCAACCCCCCCCACTACCGCAAAAAAAAAAAAAAAGAAAGAAAAGGCATGGATGTAGATTTGAGTTATACCTCGTTGTATTGGTCCATGGAGAGAGGACATTTCTCTTATTTCTATTGAAAGAAAATACCAGTGTTATACTTCACAAATAACCAGTGTTTATTGGGCTGGGATTTAGCTCAGTTGGTAGAGCACTGCTCTGCAGTCTCTGAGGTCCAGAGTTCGATTCCCAGCACTGCAAAAATGGGAGAAGGACGTGGCAACCCGCTCCCAAGGCAATCCCGAAACAGTCTGCCATTGAAAACCCTATGAGGGTTGCTATGAGTGGGACATGACTTGACGGCACCTAAAAACAACAACATTGTCTATTTCCCACGTGCTGGGCGTGAGGCTGGGGAGATGCTAGAGAAAAGGCTGATGTAGCACTGAGTCTGCTGGGTAGAGGGGAGGGCACCTGCATGGGGTGCCGAGGGTGGGGGTGACTTCTCAGTGCAAGGCAAGGGCTTTGAGGAAAAAAAACCATCCAATTTACAGGGAGCAGGGCTGGAAGCAGCTCTGTCTTCTGACAGGGCCCCCGAGACCCTGTATGGAGACTCAATCAGTGCCCTGGTGAGAACAGAAGTTTCCCAGGGTGACTGTCGCCCCTCCCCATAGCGATGGGGGGGCAGCTTCCTGGAGGAGGAGGGCTTATGCTGGTGCAGGGCAGGTTGGGGGTCAGGGGAGTGCAAGGCAGTGGTGCAGCCTATAGCGGGCACACCAGAGTGGTGCCTGTGGTCAGAGGGTGCAGCACCACCTGCCTGAATCCACCGATGGACAATGATATGTGGCCTCGGACACCCAGAGGCTCTGAGGCCAGTGTCCTGGAGCCAGGCAGGCCTCACCCCTCAGGAGGCCAGGGCAGGTGGCCGAGGTTCTCGAAGGCCAGGTGCTCTCTGCTGACTCCTGGCAGCCCTGTAGGGTCCTCGTTAAGACTCAATGGCACCTAAAAGCCTGGTGGCCTAGTTAGTCCTTGGATGGGAGGCCACCTAGGAATACCAGGTACTGCAGTGCTAAGATGCTGGGAACTGGCTGTGTTCCCTGCAGTGAGGCCTGGCAGGGGGCCTCCCTCACCCAAGGCCTCTCGGGCTGAATAAGCGCTTGAGATGCAGTTCGGCTTGCTATGAAAGTGTCGAGCTCCTCTTTGGCCGACCTCTGCAGGGCACAAAACGCCCCATGTGCATCGTTAAACGGTGCCTGGCACACTGTGAAGTGACTTGCAGGGAAGGATCGTCAGAAATAAGGAAGTTTTCCAGACTATGTTCATGAGAATGATTGAGGGTGGGAAAGAAATCCGCCCTCAGTGCTCTCTGTTCGAGTACTTGATGCTTTGTCCAATGTACCCCATTGAATTCTTGCAGTCACTCAGTAAGGTAGGGGTAATTTCCCCCATGTTCAACATGGGAAAGCTTCCAGTCAGAGGGTAAGTGATTTGCCCCCAAGCTCCCCGCTAGGAAGTGGTGTAACTGGATAGAAACCCTATCTGATGAAGACCTGTCATTCCTGACAGGCGAGACACAGCAGGCTTTGTTCAGCTACCACCCAGCAAGGGAGAGAGGAGGAGGGGGCTTTTACTCTGTGAGGGCAGGCAGGGGAAGGATCCAGGGGCTTCCCAGTGGCCTCTGGGGCTCAGGGGTGGGGCCTGCTTTGCCTGGCGCATTCCCTGTGGTCAGGGCTGCCTCGCCCTCCCTTGCAGATGGGCAAGCGTGACTCAAGCCTCTCCCCAGGTGGGAGGGCAGCGGCTACCCAGGCTAAGCCTGCCTGGCGGCATCCACAGGGGACTGTGTCTGGGGACAGAGAGTGTGTCTGGGGACAGAGTAGTCTCCTTCACAGCCACTCCTGTCCCTGTAAGTCCCTGTGGCTGCTCTAGATTTGGGAGGCAGGGACTGGCAGCCTCTGCTCGGGCTCAGCCTCATGCTGCCCTGACAGCTCTCTGGATGGGTCAGGAGACCCCTTCTACCTAAAGGCACTGTGGCGACTGTGGCCTGCCCTGTGAGATTGCAGTGGCGGAGAACACAGCCGGTTCCTGGCACCTTAGCCCTGCTGAGTCCTGCAGAGCTGCCAGGAGACAGCAGCGAGCACCTGGCCTTTGAGATCCCCAGGGGACAGCAGAATCCAGGAAAGCCAGGGTCACCTGGGGGAGGAGCAGGCGTGCGCTGGCAATGGGAGAGGGGCGTGAGGCTGGATTGATTCAAACAAGAGCTCCCAGCCATCGCTGCAGCCAGGGTCTGCTTGAGCCCCAGCAGTGCTGGGGGAACAGATCATGGGGCAGCACAAAGCCAAGCCTGGCCCTGGGTCTCTGGGTCCTGGCAGTGACCACTAGTCAGCTTTGAGCCCTACATCAGGAAGCTGCTGCCCTGGGCATGGGGAACAAGTTGCAGCCGGCCTCCTAGAAGAGGCTGCGGAGTGGCCACTGAGATTGAACCCTCTGCCTGCCAATGCTAAGGTTCTCACTGCTGGAGATGTGCAGGGCTGCTGCGGAATGTCAGCACACATGTTGTTGGTAGGTGCTGCTGAGTCCAGTCCAACTCACAGTGAGTTGCAACAGAAGGAAGCCGTCCCCGGCATGCGCCACACCAGCACCCTTGTCAGTGCTTCTCTGCTATTCCGAGGGTTTTTGATGGCTGATTGTTTCTGGAATGGGCTGCCGGGTTCTTCTCCCAAGCCTACAGTACGTGGTATTCCTAGGCAGGCTCCCATCCAAGGACTAACTAGGCCCGACCCCACTTACCTTCCAACATCTGACAAGATCAGATGGCAGGGTGGTATTGGCTGTAGACTTAGCACACATTGTTATTGTTGTGAGGTGCTGTTGAGTGAGTCTGACTCATAGTGACCCTCATAGGGTTTTTGTTGTTGTTGTTGTACTGGGGGTTGAACACAGGGCTTCACGCTTGCATGCTCTGCAAGTGCTGGACCACTGAGCTGCACCCCGAGCCCATTTATTTACTTGTTTGTTTGTTTGTTTGTTTGTTTTGAGACAGGGTCTTCCTAAGTTACACAGACTGCCTCTGGTCTTGAACCTGCGATCCTCCTGCCTCTGTGTCCCGAGCCACTGGGATTACAGGCATGCACCACCATGCCTGGCTCCCTCATAGGGTTTTCAATGGCTGATTGTTCCAGAATTGCCTCGGGAGTGGATTGCCATGTCCTTTTCCCATTTTTGTGGTATTGGGAATAAAACCCAGGACCTCAGAGACTATAGAGCAGTGTTCTACCAACTGAGCTAAATCCCAGCCCCTAGCACAATAGAAATCTAGTTCTGGGCTGGAAGACCCAAATCCAGGTGTTGGCAGGGCTGTGTTCCCTCTACAGGCTCTAGGAGAGAGTGGTGGCCAATCCTGATTGTCAACTTGACTGGACAGAGAAGTACCAAAGAGGTTAGTAAAGCATGCCGCTGGGGGCGTCTGTGAGGGCTTTCTAGAGACAACTAGACCACGAGGCCTCTGACGTAATGAAGAGTTTAATCCACTGATGGATTCAAAATTTGAGTAGGCCATTGGGAAGTGGTGGTACCATGGAAGGTGGAGCACGGTTGGAGGGAGCAGGTCACCAAGGAGAGCCTTAGGGGCTGTATCTTGCCCTGGCCCCTTCCTATTCCTGCTCCACGTTGCTCCTTGTCTGTCCTGATGTGAACTGCTCCCCACACTCTCCCTGCCATGATGGACTGAGACGTCTGAAACCATGAGCAATATACATCTTCCCTCACGGAAGTTGTTTCAGTCAGGAATTTGGTCACAGCAGTGATAAAGCTGAAGAATACAGGACAGATCTTTCCTGTTCCCTCCAGCTTTTGATGGCCCCAGATGTATTTGATTTGTGGCCTCATCCTGCCAATTCTGCCTCCATGGCCACGTTGCTGTCTTTCCTCTAGGCCTGTCTCTCTCTGTGGCCTTGCCTCTTCTTTAAAGACGTGCACGTGTCAGGCTACCCTAAACCTCAACTTGATTACATCTGCAAAGACCCTATTTTCAAACAAGGTTACTTCCACAGATTTAGGGGATAGGATTTGGGCAGGCCGGTCTGGGGGACATGACCAGTATCTAGCTTTGGTTGAGTTCTAATTCTGAATGGGAATCAGTTTGGGATGGGTTGAGAGTCTGGGATGGAAACCATGAAGCCTAAACTAAAAGGGTTGCTGTCATCATTGTTAGGTGCCTCCGAGTTGTGTCCAACTCATGTTGTTGTTAGGTGCCATCGAGTTGGTATCAGACTCATAGCGAACCTCATAGGGTTTTCAATGGCTGCTTCGGGATTGCCTTGGGAGTGGATTGCCAGGCCCTTCTCCCATTTTTGCGGTGCTGGGAATTGAACTCAGGACCTCAGAGACTGCAGCTCAGTGCTCTACCAACTGAGCTAAATCCCAGCCCGTCCAACTCATAGCGACCTTTATAGCATTTTCAATGGCTGACTGTTTCAGGATTGCCTCGGGAGTAGATTGCCACGTCCTTCTCCCATTTTTGAGGTGCTGGGAATTGAACTCAGGACCTCAGGGACTGCAGAGTGGTGCTCTACCAACTGAGCTAACTCCAAGTCCAACTAACAGGAATAGGTAACAAGAAAGCAACGAAAAGACAGCAAAGTCACAAGTGACGTAGACAAACAACAGCAAAGTCACAAGTATAGGACCCCTGCCTTCCCTATGCCAACCCTGCCTTCCCTATGCCAACCCTGGTGCCTGTTTTTTGAGAGTGAAATAAAGTTACAGAGTTTAAGCGCACACTCAGAGAGTGAGGGCACCCAAGACACAGAGAAGGACTTACCAGAGAGTGAAGAGGAGGAAGCAAAAAAGAGAGCAGCACACATGTTCCCCCTGGTTTTATTTAAGCTAGGGCACGCCCCTGTCTGATGTCAGTCCTGGGCGCCCAGCTATGAGTGCCTTGTGTGACAAAAGGCCCCTGTCATAGGCTGGGAAGGTGCCCATAAAATCAAAAGAAGTTCCATTGTTTTGGTTGCTTTGTACCCTATGTGTCTTGACATCCATACTGTCTGGTAGCTTTAAAACCAGCCTGGAGCAATCCCCCACTCTGGACTCGGACATCCCCTTGGTTCATTAGCTCTGGGAATGCACCCTCATCTCCTTGCCCGGAACTGATTTCCTATGTTGTTCTGACACGGGCCCCCCTTGGGACAGCTGGCCTCCGTTGGGGCTGGCCTCCCACGGCAACGATCCTCACGTGGCCTGCAGCTTCACTCTTTGCTTCCAGCCCCCCACCCCCGTGCCACCATCTCAGCCATGGGCTCCCCTTCCTGCTGTGATACCCAGAGCAGCTCTTGGCAGCACCCCAGGATGCCTGGTTCTACCTTCCGCACTAACAGTAGTGTACCTCTGGGGTACAGATTTGCAGGACTGATCACTTCCTGTCCCTGATATTTTACAAAAATCAGCTGCTATTCATTTGACCTTTTCTTGACCACCCTCTTTATAGTTCTGAGCGTGATGGTTTGGGGTCTTTTCTTTTTTCAGGGCTGTTTTCTCTGAGATTGTAATTCGTTTTGAAATGACTATTTGAATTAGTCCTAACGTACCTAGTTGCTGATGTCAGCCCTCATCATCTCCTTCCTCCACAGCCTTCTCCTGGCAATTGCTCAGGTGGTCACTACTGTTGTTATCATCCCCATCTTAGGGACCGATCCCACAGACCCCACGTCCATATAACAGGTTGATAGTGTTTGGACTCCCCTATTCAGATGAGAACCAGGGTCTGTACGGCAATGACCGGGCAGATGGCATTTCCAAGGGCCTGGGCTGTACTTCTTTGTGTCGAAGCCACCAAAACCACCTCCTTGTGCCCCACCTCCTGCCTAGCAGCGTGGCAGAATTGCTGGGGACCTCTCAAGCAGCCAGTGCCCTGGAGATTTCCAGGAAGGGACCAAAGGAGAATCTGAAACGGGCACCTATCGGCTGCCAGGGAGCAGAAGGTTTGCATGGACTGGCAGGCAGGAGTGTGCAGAGCCCTGGGGCCAGACAGCCTGGAAACAGGTGTTTGCTGTGACAATAGCTGTCGCCATGACAACCACCCCATGCGTTTCCTGCTGCCTGATCACATTCACCTTTGAAGACTGTGTGAGGCGATGATTGTCGTTTCCCTCTGAGGAACAGGAAGTGTGGCTCAGAAGGTGGATGGTGGGTGCCTTGGCGTGTCTGCCTGGATGCAGGCAGGCCTCTCCTCCAATTGCTTAGCCTCGTTATCTCGGCATGGACTGGACACACTGGGAGCGGGCAGGGCTTCCCAGGCAGAGAACACCTGGAGCGGTCACTCTGCTCTGAGCGGGGCTGGGGATGGCACGGCTGCACCTCAGCAGGGGCCGCAAGGTGCTGCACAGATGAGGAGGGGGCCTAACCTAGGGGAAGGAGGGTGCTAGAGCTGCGGTGGGCTCTGTGCAGGGGGTGCACAATCCAGAAGAGGAGCAGGTGCCTCAGTGGAAAACCTGGCCTGGGTGGCCACAGAGTGTGCGGGACCCTGGAGTAATGGCAGGCAAGAGGCTGTGAGAGCCACACAGAGCCCAGAGTGTGCGGAGTATTTGCTGTTTTCTTGGCAACGTCTCCTTCCTGAACCACGCCTCTTCTGTCACAGGTGGATAGCTACAAGAATTAAAAATCCCAGTTCTTAGGACACAGTCATTGCTCCCTGGAAATGTGGTGGGGTGGGTTTCTGGGGGACTGAGGGGGATGAAGAGAGGAAGAGGGCTGGGAGGACTCAGCTGCACCCATGGCAGGCGCAGACGTGCCAAGACGCCTGCAGGGGCGCCGTGGGCCTGTCACCTCTGTGGAGGGGGGCAGTCCTGTGTGCAGTCTGAGCTCCCTCCCCCATGTTGGACTTCCTTCCCATCATCCTCCAGGAGCGGAAGAGCTCCTCCAAACACTACAGCAGAGCAAAGCGGTAAGAAGCCGAGGACTGAGAGGCGTCTTACAAACGGAACAGAGTGGGCCAGGATCACAGGGAGAGGCCAGAGGGAAGCAGCTGGTGACCAGAGCACCCGTGGTCTGCGAGGGAGCGGCCAGCGACGTGGGGCAGGGCCTCCCCACGCTGGCTGGTCAGAGGAGCGCTGGCGGGCGCTTTCGCTCATGAGCTCTCTTTCCCCAGGTCTCTGCATTTTAATTTCCCCCATCCACAGAGTACCAGGCGTATCTTCCAAATACACCTTTCCTTGCCGCTGCCTCAAACGCATATTGAATTTCCCCTCCTGGCTTTACAAGGCTATCGATCCTTCCTTTCCTTCCAGAGTGTCTGCAGCCCATGCTAGGAGCTACCTCCTGCGAAGTGTTAAATCGCAGCCGGGCCTGGCAGTCCTCCAAGGCATGGGGGCCGCGGGCAGGCAGGCAAGCTGGCTGGCCCCATCAGGGGAAGCGTTTGCAATCCTGGTCGATGGTTGTGCGGAGCGAGAGGCCAGCCCTTCCTGGATGGGTTCCTCCTGCGCACAAGGCGGCCTGGCTTCAGATCCATTTGCTCGTAAAGCCCAGACGGAGCCCAGAGAGGCTATCATCGGAGGGTTTAAAAATGCCAAACCCAATCCTGCAGGACACAGAGCACAAGATAAACAACTCCCTGGCCTGGAGTCCAGAGGCGCCCACCACTGCCTTTCATTATATGTTCCAGCCGTTAACCTGGCGCAGGCGGCCTCGCGCAAGGACTCTGTGCTTATCACCTGGCCACCGCGAAGACGCAAAAGTCAGGGCCCCTGGGGGACAGCTGCTGCTCTGTGGGTCACTTTCCATCCCTGTCCAGGGCAGATAAGAGCCGCTCCACGCCACATGGTGATATTTGGAAGACAGATCTGATGGTGACTGACCGTGGTTTAGAAGCCGGAGCATCCTGGGTGAGCGAGAGCCGTGAGTGCCGCACGTGTGGGCTGCGGAATCTGCTCGGAGCACTGGACGCCACTGCATTCCTATCTTTCTTTAAAAGCTGGCCTCGGCTCCCTTAGCAGATTTTTCAGTTTTGTTTTCCATGGGCTGAAAACCACTCTCCGCTGACATGGTGCTGCGCAGCTACATCTGAAGAGTGCTCTCGACGCCGAGGCGGCCCGTGCTCTTTGGAGGAGCGGGGCTGGAGCTAGGGCAGAGCTGGGATGGGGGTGAGAGGATGACGACCTATGACCCTGACCTTGTCGGGGCTCCCGGAGGCCCCACTGCCAGCCCTGGGCTCCCACAGTTCAAGCCTACATCGTTTGCCACCCAGAGAGCCCCAGCTTGCCATGAGCAGGGCACAGTGGCTGCAACTCCACCGCAGCCCCTCTCCCGCCAGTGAAGACCTCAGCCCACTCATCACACTGGGCCTCTGCACGCGCCTGCTAAGCCCTCATCTGTTCCTGCCAGGCACATTGCAAGCTGCTTAGGTAGAGAGATTCATTTAGGTAGTAGATTCATTTTATATGAATCTTTATATGCTATTTTTAAAAGAAATCAGGGGCATTTTATATATGTTTGTTTTCTGTGAAAGTACACAATCAAATGGACATTTTGGAAAATATAGGCTGTAGCTTTAAAAACAAAACGCAACATCCCTGGTGACCCCGTCAGAGAGGGGTCACTGTGCTGTCATCCCACTGAGCCTCTCCGTGCCGGTGCCCAGTCAGACACGGGGCCAGTCATCTTCTGTACAGCAGGGCTGTAGTACCCGAGAGAGCAACTTCAGGGAGGGAAAATAAGCCAGGTGCGGTGGTGCACACTTGTCATCCCAGTGGCTCGGGAGGCAGAGGCAGGAGGATCTCAAGTTCGAAACCAGAGGCAGTCTGCATAATTTAGAGAGACCCTGTCTCAAAAAAGTTAAAAAAAAATGGGCTGGGGTGCAGCTCAGTGGTCTAGCACTTGCAGAGCATGCAGGCGCGAGGCCCTGGGTTCAACCCACAGTACCACAAAAAAAAAAAAAAAAGGAGGGAAAATGCATCTGGGCTCACGGTTGCACAGAATTTGGTCCACGTTCACGTGGCCCCACGAGCTTCTGCAGAACGCCAAAGCAGGCGAGTCTGGAGTGGAGAAGGTTCCTCACCCCGGGGTGGACCAGAAGCAGAGAGAGAGAGGAAGGGACGGGGACCAGATCTAACCATCAAAGGTACACCCACAGTGGCCTCGCTGGGGCACCTCCGAAAGTTTCAGGAACCTTCCAGCCACAGACCAAAGAGTCTGAGCTTGCCGTGACGTCTCACATTCAAACCGCAGCAGTTCCTAGATTGTTTCAGTGGCAACGTACTATCTGATTACTTAATAAAATCCTGTTATAACAGCAACATATTTTAACATGCCCTAGACTCTTTTCCATGCATTTATTAAATATTTTCTGTAACATGAATTTAGTGGCTGCTCAGAATTTTAATTAAAAGCACATCCCCTACCCCTCCCCATTTCTTCCCTTTTTAAGCTTCTCTCCGTGGCACACTTTGCTATCTGACCCTTTACAATGCAATGAGTTGTTTCTAGTCTAAAATAGAAGCTCCAGCCCGACAGGGGCTTGATCAGTTACATTCACTGCTTTATGCAAAGAATACAGAATAATAAATAAATACTAAATAGTAAAGGGCTAGCAAACACCTATTGGATGAATGAATGGATTTAACCAATCTTGCCCTGATAGACATTTGAAGTGACTGTGCAGTAAAATACATTGTATAAGAATCTCTGGGTACATTTTTGCCATTAATTTAGGACAAATTCTTTTAACACAATGTTATTTTGAATCAAAAAGTGTGGATACTTATGTGGCCATTGATAAAAATTGCCTATCACCCTAGAATGGCATGGTATATTCTTACTACCAACATAGGAGAGAACTATATTTATTTTTCTACATTTTTAGAATACTCATTTGTATTTATTTTCATGTCTACCAATTTGAAATGCACAGTGCATAACTTTTATCTTAATTCAAATTATGATTATAGTGAATTGGAATATTTTACATATTTATCGACCCTTTATATTTTCAATTGACTGTTCCTTTTAATGTCAGTGTTATTTTCCTTATTTCCTTATCAAATTTCTTTATGTTTTAAGAATATTGATCTATTACAAGTAGCAAATATTTTTCATTTTTAATTTGTCACTTAATTTTGTTGTGGTTTTTTGCATGTATAAAACAGTTACATTTATATATGATCAAACCCATCAATCTCTTTACGACCTGTAGAATTTTATGGCACAGAAACATGGTTCTGATTTTTCATTAGTGTCCAACCACGACAGCAAAAGCTCCTGGGTGTCCCCCCTGGAGAGGGCAGAAGGAGCCGCGCATCTCTCTAGCTGGGTTACAGTTCAGCCGACTACAGCGGAGACAAGACACAGAGCGCATTTGTAGGGCAGCTTGCAGTGGGCACCTGATGGGGGCTGCGCCTTGGGACCCAGCCAGCAGCGACATTGGAAGGAGGCACGTTTCAGAATCGGAAAAGGCCACTCTGTCCTGCACACCTGTCCTCTCAAAATTTATCTTAATCCCACATTCCTGATGTTTTGCCATCTGTCCACACGCCTTCCCTCCCTTGAAATAAGTCAGGGGCTTGAATTAATTTTTTGCTACATTTGCCTCGTCTCTCCGTTTGCTCCATATGTTCATTACCTCCAGTGCGCCGTCGCTCCTGCCCGATGTCCCCGCTTCCTTCACCACCCCTCCTTCTCATGCCTTTGCCTTGGTCTACAAAATGTGCTTTATTGTCCTTATTAATCCCTCTACTGATACCACCTCAAACTCGATTATTTTCCAAGAAAATTAGAGTGGTTTTTAAAGGCCTCATTATTTTACAAGGCGAAATAAAAAGAGATGTCTTCTAATGGAGCATGTCTTCACTAAATTTATATGGTGGCCGAGCCTCACTCTGTGAGACCTGGCTGCTTTCAAAAGCCTGAGCTTGTGACTTGACTCCGTTCTGAACAAAACCTTTGGAGTGACGAGAGACACCAGGGAGGAGCTGCGGGTCGTAGAGAAGATCACGCTTTCCAGAGCTGAGAACCAGTCCTGGCTCTCATCCGTCCCTCAGCGCCGGGCACACCGGGACCATTCCCATGACGTTTGGGGGAAGACAATCTGTGACATGCAAGGGGGCCCCGTCCGTGTGCCTCGCTGAGCTCCTTGCAGGGGAGACACACAGCCAGGGCTCTGTGTGAGCCTGTTGCTCCTCCAGGGTGTGGCTGAGGCGACGGCCGATGTCTTGGGTCCCACACTGAGTCCTAGTGACTCTAAACGGTGACAAGAGGGAGAGGCAGGTAAGGTCAATGTCTGATGTGACTCTAGACAGGCTTCTTGGCCTCCCTGCTCTGCCGATAGCTTCTCTGTCACAGGAGATGCAGACGGAACGCTCCTGGGTTCTCCCAGGTGCCTGGTCCCCCACCTCTCACGGACCTTCCCACAGCATGCGAGACAGGTGTCACTGCCCTGTCATGTAGGAAGGCCAGGCGCAGGTCCAAGGACTGTCAGGGTCCATGGCGTCTCTCATTTTGTGTCAAAGGACCAAGCATTGTCAATATCAGCGGCAGACAAAACACAGTAACCAGGGCCACGTGGTCTATGTGACTCTCCAAAATTCAGGTTTTAAAGAAGTGTTGCTGAATTCTCTTGCTTCCTTTCATTTTCCAAACTTCCTTCAGGTTGAGGTCTTGGTGCCAGTTGTTGTTGTTGTTGTTAGGTGCCGTCGAGTCGGTATCCGACTCATAGCAACCCTCATAGGGTTTTCAATGGCTGACTGTTTCGGGATTGCCTTGGGAGTGGACTGCCAGGCCCTTCTCCCACTTGGTGCCAGAGCCACTGGTTAATCACTTCAGTGAGCCACGCCGGGCAGAGGCCGTCGCTTCACCAATGTCACTGGCATGTATTGGACCAGGACTAGGCACAGGGGCCTACTCTGACCCAAGGCATGCGATCCCGTGGTGAGAGATCGAGGTTAGGCAGGTTGTCCTGCAGGGAAGGCTGCAGGTGAGATGGCTGGGGCAGATGGCAGGGCATGGAGTTGCCAGGGGTCCGAGAGATGGGAGGAAGCCTGTCTCCCCACCTTGCATGTGTAAGACTCATGCGGTGCAGACCAGCTGTCCCAGTCTGTTTTCTCCTACTGTAAGGAAACACCTGAGGTTGTGTAGCGTATAAGAAAAGGAGGTTGTATTTAGCTCATAGTCTTGGAGACTGAAAGTCCAGAGAGCCCGGTGCCTGCTCTGGTGAGGCCCTGCTGTCCCACATCACAGGGGAGGCATCGTGTGAGGGAGGGAGTGGGCGCACCACGAGACAGGAAGCCAGCGCGTGGGAGGGGCTCAGGCTTGCTTCCCTTATACCAACCTTCCTATGGAGAATTAAGTTGGTCTTCCACAGAGCCACCTTAATCCCTTCTGAGGGTAGCACCCCCAACGACCTCGGGTCCTTCCACTGTGTCCAACCTCCTAAAGGTCCTGCCCGTGTCCCGTGACACACTGGGGACCGAGATGCGGGCACATGGCCCTTAGGGGCACTTTCAAACCACAGCCAGGCCATGGCACTGGCCTTGTTCTCCTCCCTGCTTGCCTCTAGTCCCCCCGGAAGATGGCATAGCTTTCATCTGGAGCAGAAGACAGCATCGGACAGGTCCCTCTGGTTGAGACCGCCCCCAGACCCTCCCAGCACGAGCCCTGCCTGCAGCCCATGAGGCGCTTACTGCCGGGTTCCCTGAGCCCTGGGGAGGACGTGGAGAGCACCGGAGGCTGCAGGTGTCCTACCGGGAGGCTGGGCACACTGAGGGGAGCTTGGGCCGTGCCCTGATGGACCCTGGTGGTCCTTGGACCCGCACCTGGCCTTCCTGCCTGACAGGGCAGTGACAGCTGTCTCACGTGCTGTGGGAGGGTCTGTGAGAGGTGGGGGACCAGGCACCTGGGAGAACCCAGGAGCACGGCAGGCTCAGGTCCCTTCCTTGCCCTCTCCTCAGCCCCTGAGGGGATGCAGGTCTTGTGTCTACAGCAGAGGGGGCTAAGTGCCTGCCGAGACCCTTTCGGTCTCTAACCTTCTAAGACAGTTCTGGGCTCTGCTCACACTGCTGCCTCCTCCTGAACCCCCTTTCTGTGGAGGACGAGGCCTGGTCACTTCACCCTGAGGCCCCGGCCTCAGCCCTGGGGCCACCATTGTCTCGGCCTCTCACTCTCCATGTGCCAGCAGGCTGCTGGAGGGGGGTGGGGCGTGTGTACCTCACTACGTTGTTTTTTTTTGTGTGTGTGGTATTGGAGGTTGAACCCAGGGCCTCGCACCTGCATGCTCTGCAACTACTGGATCACTGAGCTGCACCCCAGACCATTTTTTTACTTTTTGAGACAGGGTCTCGCTAAGTTATGCCGACTGCCTCTGGTCTCCAACTTGTGATCCTCCTGCCTCTGCCTCCCGAGCCGCTGGGATGACAGGTGTGCGCCACCACCAAGCCCAGTTCCCTCACTACGTTTTTAGAGGACTTAGCCTAGCTGGCCTCTTGTGGGAGGCTTCCAGGGCTGGCTGAGTCAGGCCATAGGAGCCATGGTGCTCTGGAACAGTGTTCACGCAGGCCATTGGACAGAAAGACGTGTGTGTGTGTGTGTGTGTGTGTGTGTCCGTGCATGTGTGGCCTCTGTGTGCGTGTGTATGGGAGTGTGTGTGGTCTGCGTGTGCACATATATGATCTGCCCATGCACGGGCGCACGCCGTGGAACCCTCCTGCCAGCACCTCCTCTTTCTGCCGCTCAGTCCCTCATGGTTCTCCACGCCCACCCTCAGCCTCCTCCCTCATCTCCTCTTTTCCCTTCTTCTCCTTTAGTAGCTGCCCAAGCCTTTGGCTCGGCTCACCCCTGACTTTTGTCCTGGCTTTGAAGCCCGCAAGTGGGGCATCCTTTTTCTCAGAGGGTTAGGCCCCCAACCCAGAGGGAAAGGCGGGCAGCGAATGTGAAAATCGTGGGCGGTCCATGCGGGCTTCTGCCCAGGGCTCCCTGAGTACGGCTCTGCCTCTGGGGCTCCATCCCTGCAGTCTGGGAACAGAGCATGCACCCACAAACAGTAGACACGCGTGCACTCACACATAGCATGCATGCACGCACACACGCAATAACACATAGTGCACACATGGGGCATGGACACATGTAGGGAAAAATTGGGAGGAAATTGGCAAAAACTCCCAAACTGGGAAAATGGCATTTGAATATCTGGTTTGTAAGTTAGAAATCTAGGGAAAATGAAAGTAACTTGGTTGCACGTTTGTATAAAACCTTTCCTGATTGGACAATGGGACTGAAAGCTGATTGGCTCAGGCCATTCCATGGGCCAGCTACATAAAGAGCTGTGCTGTGGCAGCTCGACCCTTTTGGCACAGCCTTTTAGGCTTTTTGGCACCCCTTACTGCGCCTTCTCGCTGGTTCCTGCCCAGACCATTGATGAGGAAACAACTCTCCCGCTGCTCTGCCCCGGACATTTGGTGAGGAGAGAATGCTCTCCCATCGCAATCATCAACAAGGAAAAGAACCTGCTCTCCATCTGATCACTGAGGAAGCAACAGCTGCCTCCTCCTGACCACCAAGACGACCAACACAGGTGTTTGCCCCTGGAAGGCAAAAGCGCCTGAGGCTTTTCCTTTCTCCCGTCTCTGCCAGGGTCCCGAGGGCCGCAGGAGTCTGCGCCCCTCACCTGAGGGTCTCGAGTGAATTGTGTTAAGTATCTGTGTGCGCGGCGGTGCAGCCCGTCCGAACCTCCAGGCCAGACAGGGAGGCAGGTGCCCCCCCACACACAATTACACACAGCACTCACACACAGGACATGTGCACATATTCACACACAGCGCTCACACATGGGGCATGGATACACAATCACACACAGCATGCATACATGGGACATGCACACACAGTCACACACAGCACGCACACATGGGGCATGCACATATATTCACACACACACGGGGCATGGACACACATCACACACAGCACACACACGGGACATGCACACACAATCACTCACAGCATGCACACATACAGCACACACACTCACGCATAGCACCCATGTCCACACCTGCAAATAGGACAGATGCAAGCACAACACACCCTGGGCTCATCCAGCACATGCGTGCGAACACAGGGATGTGTAGAGTCCACAGCGTGGACCCCATTAAAGCTCAGATTCCTCCAAGGGCTCCCTCCTTGCTCACTCTCTGCGCCTGAGCTTCCTGCGGCCCAGGCACTCGCTGAGACTCGCTCTTTAAGCTCTGTATCTCCCTCATTTGCCACAGAACTCTGCAGGCTGAAATCACTCCTCAGTGGCAAAACACCTCATCAGCTCATCCGCACAGGCCAGTGCTCACTGGATCTGCGGAAATGCAGGCACCCCATGGAGGAGCTGGAGGCGTCGGCCGCAGCCCTGCTTTGTAACCAGCTGAGAGAGGCATCTGAGACCCAGTCCGGGCCAGGGCTGCACCGGGCCGTGCATGGACATGGGGCACAGTCTCCTCCTGAGGGCCACTGAGGCTCATCCTGAACAGACAGCCAGTGTCCACAGTGCAGTGAGAACAGAATGAGGCAAGGCATAGTTGGGCACGGTGGTGCAAGCCTGTCATCCCAGCGGCTCCGGAGGCAGAGGCAGGAGGATCGCAAGTTCAAGACCAGAGGCAGTCTGCATAACTTAGCAAGACCCTGTCTCAAAAAGTAAAAAAATGGGCTGGGGGTGCAGCTCAGTGGTCCAGCACTTGCAGAGCATGCAGGCGTGAGGCCCTGGGTTCAACCCCCCGGTACCACAAAATAAATAAATAAATAAATAAGTAAATAAATAAGGCAAGGCAAAGCAGGCCATGACCCCAAGTCACCCTGGGTAGTGAGCAAGACTGTTCCCCCTCAAAAACATCCCCACTCTTCTCCCTGCAGCCCTTCACCATGTCACCTCAAGTGGCAGGAAGGACCTGGAGAAGGTGACAAAATCAAAGATCCCGAGTTGGAAGATCCCCTGGATTACGGTGTCCTCACAGCGTCCCCATTCCAGGAGGCAGGAGGGTCAGCTCTGTGTGAGCCACCGAGACCCGGAAATGCTGCTGGTTTGAGGACAGAGGAAGAACTGTGAGCCGGGGAGGAGGGAGGCTGCTTGGAGTGGAAAGGTGAGGGAGCAGATTCCCCCCCACACCCCCCCGCAGGTTCCAGAAAGGATGCGGAGCCTCAGCTGGCCCCAGGGAAACTCACTTCAGGCTTCTGACACCCGAGCTCATGTTGTTCAGCCTGAGCTGTGGTTGTTGTTGTTGTTAGGTGCTGTCAAGTCAGTATCCAACTCATAGCAACCCTGCATACAACAGGCGAAACACTATTGTCAGTGCTTCTCTGCTGTTCATAGGGTTTTCAATGGCAGATTGATTTTTGGGAGTGGGTTGCCGGGTCCTTCTCCCAAGCCTCCAACACATGGCGTTCAGAGGCCGTCTCCCATCCAGGTACTAACCAGGCCCGACCCTGCTTAGCTTCCCAGATCTGACTGAATCGGATTGGATGCCACAGGGCTACGGCTGCAGGCTGAGCTGTGGTAGTTGTAGTAATATCCCCTGGACCCCCAGTGTTGTCGCATGGTAGGGAGAGCCGAAGGGGTCCTGGGGAAATGGCTGGCAGAAGCAGGGCCAGGTCAGGGCCACAAGCCGGGTCAACAAGCAGCCAGCTCGGGCTGGAGGAGAAAATGGTGGGAAGGTCCCCCAATGTGGGAGGTCTCAACGAGAAGCTGAACTGGGCCTTCCTCCTGCAGGAGAGGCGGCCACGGTAGACGTGTGGGGAGCCCGAGGGGTGGGCGCCACCCAGGTCAGTTGCCTCTGGGACAGCATCCCAAGGCCAGCTGAGACGGTGGGAGGCTCAGAGACCTGAGAGAGGCACGGGGAACCCATGGTCGGCCGAGCCTGGCCCCCGGGAGTCTCCATAGCTCCCCACCAGGGCTTGTGAGAACCCACCCAGAGGCCGCGTCTTCCCCCAAACAACCTGCTAAGGAAAAGCGAGCCCCACGTCTCCTCTGACGCTTCTGGATTCAGATCACCTGAGTTAGAATTTACCATGGAGGAAGTGGTCACCCCCCCCCCCCCCGGGAACTTGGCTGTGGAACCACGGGAGGTGACAGAGCTGGCGTCAGTGACGGGTGGGGGTCAGGAGATGTTCTTGTCTGTCTGTGGCCACTCACGGGGCAGAGTCTTGGGGCGCGGTGAGGACCTTCTCAAGTAGTAAGAAAAAGCAAAGCCCAGAGATGTTGCCAAGATGAAGCAAATGACGCGGTTGCTGGGTGGATTAACCTCGACAGGGAAAGGACAGTTTTGCAACGAGGGAAGAAATGGAATCAACAACCTGACTTGTATTTGTGTAGACAGGTTATGTGTTAGGACCATCTTCCCTTCCTGCATTTAGTCCAGTGATTTGCTAATTCTGTGTCGAGTAATACACAGGAAAGAGAGGGCTTTCAAAGAGTATAACTGCTGCCTTGTCTCGGAAGGTCTGAAGCAGGATTCGCTTGGAGGAGGCGCTCCTTTATTTAATGCGCGTATTTTCTCCAATTGTTTTGGGCTGGATGTGGGCTGACTGTGCAAAGATGCCCCGTGCCTTTCCTCCTGGACTTGCTGTCTACTACTGGAGGTGGCAGTTTTCACCCAGTACTCTTTTTGCCTTTCTTTCTTACTTGTAAGCCTGCAAATTCTTCACTGAACACCTGACCCTCTAAAACCAGGGCATCCAACCTTTTGGTTTCCCTGGGCCACGTGGAGTAAAGGCAATGTCTTGGGTCACAATACACTACATAATGTAGTTAGTACACATATATAATAAGACTCTTTTATTTTTAATATATTTACTATGAAGTTTAGAGAAATGAGAGCAACATAAAACTAGTGAAAAATCTGACCTTATTTTTGCGAAACTAATCTATCAATGCCTATAGCTGTAGCCCTGTGGCACCTGATCCCATCAGATCTCAGAAGCTAAGCAGGGATGGGCCTGGTTAGTACTTGGATGGGAGACCACCTGGGAACACCAGGTGCTATAGGCTTGGGAGACGGACCCAGCAACCCACTCCCAAAAATCAATCTGCCATTGAAAACCCTATGAACAGCAGAGAAGCACCGACATTAGTGTTTTGCCTGTTGTATGCAGGGTCTCTATGAGTCAGATGCTGACTCGATGGCACCTAACAACAACAACAATCTATCAACATCTGGTTCAGTGGCAGTGGTCACCACACTGAGTGAGTTCTGGAGTAAATTTGGTAATTGTCAATTCGCAGCACCTAGAACTGTGGTGGGTTAGATGTTCTAGCATCTTCTCAGCAGTTGCTGTGTTGTACTTAACAAGTTGCCAAAAGCTCGTGTAATCTCTGACACAGCCTTATGTGGCTTTGGACAGCTTCAAATCACTTTGAACCCAACCTAGTTATACTCAGCTGGCCAGGTGGCAGCGATGGTAGTAACTTGACGAACACCATGACATATTTATGCTTATCTGAAGGTTAGAATCTGCCCTGTGCCACCAGCCCCGTCCGCTGTGGAAAAGGATTCAGTGTCGCTCTATAAACATGGTCAGCATTGCTAGGAGCTTCAAAACTAGAACAATGCATGGGTTCACCAAGAAAATAGATGCTAAAAACATATGGTAGTAAAAGATTTTGTAGGACCATGTTACTAGCTGTTGGGCCACAGGCAGCTTGCAGGCCACAGGTTGGACTGGCCCGATCTAAAATAAGGTTCTATTTTCCTACTTTCCTTGCAACTAAGAGCGTCCAGGGGAAAAGCTTTGAATAAACAGGCACAAATGGAGGGTTTTCAAGTCTAAATTCCAGAAGGTTTTAAAGGCAAAAGGTATGTACATTTCAGTCTCCTTCCTGCTGGCTGGAATATGCATATGATGGCAGGAACCCAAGCAGCCTCCTTGGAGCATGAGTTATAAATCCTGTGTGGGGGATGACAGGGCAACAAAATGGAAGGATTCAGATTTCTTGATGTATGTGAAGCTATCAAACCAGCTCCACCTAATCACTGAACGTCTTATTTGAAATAAACTATAAATGTCTGTTTTATTTAAGATCCAGTCATTTTCAGTGTTCTGTAAGTCACACAGCTGAAATGCTCCCAAACAACGTGGGAAAGCAGAAAATAATCCTATAACACAGTCGTGCATTGTGAGAATGTGAAATAAGGGGTCTGGTGGATAGAGCACCATGGGGGGGAGATACAGACATTGTGGGTGGGGAGGGCCTCACTTGGAAGACTGCCAGAAGGAAGGCCTCACCTGGTGAGGAGGAGATCTCAGGGCAAACGGAAGTGAAGGCTACAAAGATGGAGGTGCGAGGCGCGAGGAGGGGGACAGCGTGTCTAAGAGGAGTCAAGGTGTAGATTCCAGTGGACGGGGTTCCCGTAACAAAATAGAATCCATGCGCCTCTGAGGGTCTACGGGCCTCGCAGGAGCCAAACCACAGCCGTCTCTCCTGCCCTCAAACGAGGCTCAGCTGGTGCGCATGACCGATGTTAGGAAGCACAGGTGAGCCTGGCCAGGCGGGGAGTCCAGGCCAGGGCCTAGGCCCTCACAGCACTGCCTTCCTCAGAGCCCAGCTTTGCCACCTCCTGCTCTGCACCCTGAGTTTTTGTGACCAGAGAGCGGAGGTGCTGTCTGGAGTTACAAGTCCACACAGTGGTCTGCGGGCTGTGAGTTGGTGAGCAGTGAAGAGGTGAGCAGCAAGGGGATGGAGTGGACGGGAGGGCTCAGACCTGGACAATGGGCCGAGGAGGTATGGTGGAGGTGGACAGACTGGGCAAGGGGGATGCTCAGGGAGGAGGGAGGATGGGCCGAGTGAGGAGGACTCTCCTGGTCGCTGAGCTGTGCCTCCTTTCAGGTCCCCACTGTGGGCGTCGCCCTGCCGCTGGACTCGCTCCAGCCGTGAGCAGGAACCAGCCGCTGAAGACCTGTTGTCTGGTGAGGGGGAGCTGAGCACCTAAGAGCCGCGCTGCCCAGAAAGGAGGCTGATGCCCACGGCTGCTCTGAGAAGCCTTGAGAAAGGCAGGCTCAGAGGCTGATGCCCATGGCGGCTCCTTGCTTCTTTTCTTCCCAGTGAAGACGCCGACTCCAAGTGCTCTGCTCCAACAGCTCTTTATTGTTTCCTTGTCTGTCCTCGTGGATGGAATGGACCCAGACTGCTCCGTGTACCACCCCAGGGGCTAGCCAGGGACCAATCAGAGGCAGTCACCCCATATGGGTTTCAGCCAATCAGGGGGGATATGCAAATTTGGTTTTTATAAAAGTAGCCAATCAGGGATGGTTCCAGAATGGTCCAAACAGGAGCCATTTGGTGGTTTGGAAACAGCCAATCAGTATCAAGGAGTCTGAGGCAAGGGATTGGATGCCAGCGCCATTTTTGGGAGCTCTGCAACCCTGAATTCCCAGATGCAGGGCAAAGGTGATTGCCCAGAAAACAAGCCTCAGACCTCCAAGGGGGCCTGGATAGGTCCCAAGGCAAACTGCCTCTCTAGGCAGTGCCCTACACCCTACCATGGTCCCACTTGCTTAGCACCCACTGTGGGTCCTGGGTGAGGTTCAGGAGCCAGGTGGACTTGTGGGCTCTGGAGCGGAGACCCCTGAATCTGAGGCTCTGCTCTGACATTCACTGCCTTGGCAGCACAGTGATGTGGGGTGATATGTGTGAGGGTACGGTGAAGATCCCCACACCTCGTAAATGATTCATAAATGTTGATTTTTATTAACAACCCTGGAAATAGCTCTTTGTGAACACAATTTTGTGGCAAAGTGAATCTCAGAGAAGCTGCAGAGCCTCTGCCTTGCACAAAGGGTTTAAATCCAGTCCTGGTTTCAAAGCCTGCCCCCGTCCCCTCCCCTGTCCCACCTTCCTGAGATGGGAGGAGGCTTGACATCAGCTCTGGGCTCTTCCTTCTTCCTGTCCCAATGAGAGCTCTTCATGCTAATCCCTCCCTGGTTTATACTGCTGGCGGCATCCATATTCTTCAACAAGAGAAATTCCACATTTTTTCCAAAGCCAGCAATAATTAGCCAAGCTAATTCAATAAGCCTGCAGCCATACCACTGTGGGGTCCGATCCGTCAGATCTCAGAAGATAAGCAGGGTGGGAGACCACCTGGGAACACCAGGTGCTGTAGGCTTAGGAGACAGACCCAGTAACCCACTCCCATAAGACAATCAGCCATTGAAAACCCTATGAACAGCAGAGAAGCACTGACAATAGTGTTTCTCTTGTTGTACGTAAGGGTGCTAAGAGTTGGACACTGACTCGATGGCACCTCACAACAACTCGATAAACTAAGTTTATGGAAAGGCTGCATTCCACATGAGGCCACAGATTGCCCATTTAACAGTTGCCCGAGCCCCCTCTGTGATATCCAGGGTTCCACCCGAGGCTTGTGTGGCATCATTAAAGGCCCACATGGCTCGGCACCAGCCCCCTGCACTCCAGCTGGGGTTCTGTTACGTTTCCCACGGTCTAGCTTTGGAAAGTTGTAGAACATTAAAGGGTTGGTTCATCGCTTATGAAAAAGGGGAAGCACCCACCTCCCTGCCCTATCAGGACTGGGTAACTGCAGTAAGGAGCCCTGATTTCAGGGGCTCAGCACTGTTGAGGTTCCTGTCTCCCAGGGCCAGGACCCCAGGAGGCCAGCAGATGCCAGGTGTGAACTGAGGAGACGTCATGAGAGGGGGCCGCCTCACTTCGTCCACTCCAGATACTCCTGGGCCTCTGAGTCCTGCCCTTCTCTGTCACAGGAGAATGCATGTAGCAGGGCTCTGAGCCAGGCCATTACTCGGTCCCTGGCAGGCTGGAAATATGAGTCAAGCTCTGCAGGGGAAAAATGCCAGAGAGCATAGGCATGGCAGTCCCCTGACTTCCGATGCCTGCCCTTCCTCCCAAGGTCAGATGGGAACATTTAGTCTGGCCCTTCCCAACTGTTTGGGCACCAGGGACTGATTTAGTGAAGATAATTTTTCCATGGTTCAGGATAGTTCAAGTGCACTACGTTTACTGTATAAATACAGATGAAGCTTCACCTGCTCACCTGCTCTTCACACTGCTGCTGTTCACGGCCTGGGGTTGGGGACCCCTGATTTGGACAGTGAGTGAAAGGCCTTTGTAAATGCCACCATTGTGCTGCTGCTCCTCCGTTTAACCATTGCCCTTTTGACGTGGAACAGGATGGACTGAGCCCAGCGGCCACCTGAGAGCCCAGAAATGGAGGCCTAATCTGGGTTTCCTGGAGAGCAGTGGCATGGCGGACAGAGCTGGTGATGACAGAGCCCATTTTGGGGCCCAGCTGTGGCCCACAGCCTGCCCAGGTTCTCAGTCACATGTTCTGAGCATGCTCTGTCTAGACACGGGCCCCAGGCCCTTGGCCCAAGCTTCCTGCCCTTTCCTGCTTTTTCCACTTTGCACAGGGCTGGGCCTGGGCAGCAGGAACCCCATGGGGCGACCAAGGACGGGAAGATGGTGCCTGGGGCAGCCAGAGCCACTGCCGCAAAGCCTGACTGACGCTGCTGTCGCTGGGTGCTGTGTGCACAGTCACTGTTGGTGACTTAACAGTGACACAGGACTGCAGATTCGATGGTTCCACATCAGGACAGGCCGGGCCTCAGAGGGCACAGGCATCGGCAGCAGAGACCTGGACCTGTGCTGGTCTCCCATGCTGCCCTCTGGGGGATCAGCTTCCTAAGAGTCAGCTGCGAGTCAGAGAAGCAGAAATAGCCCTGGTAGAGGGGTACCAGGGATGTGGGGACTTCCCAGCCTTGCCTGCTGAGCCCAGCTCTCAGCATGGGCTGAAGGGGAAGTGGGTAGGGGTGTCCTGAGCAAGAGACATGGGGATAGAATCTCTCCCTCACTTAAGGTGAGGTCGGGAATAAGAGGACCAGATATTGTCACTGGCAGGAAACCTTTATTGCTACACACAGGGTTAGTTCACACACACAAACATTCACCCTGGCACACCGATACCTGGCACCTCTGTAGTGGCACCTGATGACACAGATAAGCCTCGAGATCTGTCTGGTCGAGCGGTGTCCTCGGCCTTCCGTCCCAATGTTTTTTCTCTCATGGCGCGGAGATGGTGGTGACGTGGCAACGGGTCCTCTGTTCGTGGGGGGCTCAGCGTGACATGGAGTCTGTCATCACTCAGATTGGGAGAAGCTGCCTGCTGTCAGGTCTCCTCTCTTCTTACACAGTTCACTGTGGAGTTGAGCTCCATCTGGTTATCTTGTATTGACGTCACTGTGCCGTGTGGTTATCGGGTGCCGGGGGTCTAACTTTATCACTCTCGTGCACACATGTCACTCTCCCCTGGGCAGTCCCAGGGGGCCTAGGTTACATCAGCTTTCTGGGGTGTCACAGCATTTCACACTTCACGTCTTACACACAGTTTCTCTCATTATTTACTTATATTCCTATTACAATTCATTCCTATCCTTTATTCACACCTGGTTATTCCTTACACACTCAGGCGTATTCCTTACACCTGTGCAGCTTGGTCCTGGCTCTGAACTCGCTGGGCATTTCCCTGAGTCTCCTGGGATTCCCTGACACCTATACCCCAGAGCGGGCTGGGATTTAGCTCAGTTGGTAGAGCGCTGCACTGCAGTCTCTGAGGTCCCGAGTTCAATTCCCAGCACCACGAAAATGGGAGAAGGACCTGGCAATCCACTCCCAAGGCAATCCCGAAACAGTCAGCCATTGAAAACCCTATGAGGGTCGCTATGAGTCAGATACCAACTCGACGGCACCTAACAACAACAACATACACCAGAGCAGGTTGGCTCTGAGCACTGGTTCCCCAGAGGCAAAAGGGACAGATCCTGGGGTAGGGCCAGGTGGAGGCCTGGGATCAGGGGAAACTTCGGGGCTAGTGGTGGGTTCTGTTGCCTAGTGCTGTGCTAGAGCCCATGGTGGCTGAGGGGAGGGACGAGCCTGGGCCAGAGCCCCAGGGGTCAGCCTGACGCTGCTCAACTCCGGGTGCAGGTGCTGTAGGCACTGGGTGAGCCAGGGCGCCCAGTCCCGCCCTGCCTGGGAGCCAGCCATGCCCCGGCAGAGCCACCTCTGGCTTATCTTACCACCCTGCCCATGCCTGTTCCCAGGATGGGGGTTGGCGTCTTCTGCCTATCACCTCGGCACTGGCCCCAGGACCCTGGCTCTGCCTCTTCCCTACTGTCCATCACTTGGAGCTGCCTGGAGTCCCTGAGCTGCTGCCTCTAGGTCGGTGCTGTGAGAAAGTCCTGCAGCACTGGATGCTCTGGGTGCCGGGCACCCGCGTGGTAGAAAATAACCTGGAGGAAGGCTGGCGGGGTCCAGCAGGGCCGGGTTCTCTCACACAGAACCCCACCCCCTATCCTGCATGTGTCCTTGCAGATCTGCACTGCATTTTCTGTGCTTTCTAACATGGTTTATTTGAACAAAAGAAAAAGCGTTATGAAAATTTCTTACTTATTAGTCTCATGTGAACCCTTTTGCGCATATGGGTGTCTGAGGAGGTAACATTCCTCCTGCTATTATTACTGCTTGGGCTTAAATTGCGTATAAATTAAAATGCGAGATGAGGATAAATAAAACATAATAAGCAGTAAGGTTCATCCTCTGTAACTGCACAGGAAATATTTTAATTTAGGATTTTCCTCCGTTAAACCTTGCTTTTCAGGCATTACCTCAGACATCGATACACTATAGCCTGCCTCTCTTTTTGAAATAAACTCTTGCAACAAACCAGACTTCCCATGTGCATTTTTCCAAATTTTTCTCGATGGCCAGTTTCTTTCTGGAAAGCGAGCTTGACTTCAAGATGTGTGCTGGGATTTAACCCTGGCGTGCCATTGGCTCGCTTTGAAAACTAAAGTCACCTGGTGTTTACCATGGTCTTGACAGAGCTGGAGAGGTGTCCGCCCCTTGGGGATGGCCGGAGAGGCCAGGGACTGCAGCCCAGGCAGGGGAGGAAGCATGGAGCAGAAGTGCTGGGCACCAAGGTGTAGCCACGGCCTGGGGCTCAGCCTGGCCCCGTTGCAGGGGCCCCCACCCAGGCTATGCTGCTCTCGGACATATCTTACCAAGGCTGACGCAGAGCCACCTCTGGGGCGTGTCTGAGCACAGGAAAGCAAGATGGCGGCCCAGGGCCTGGAAGGCACCGGCACAGCTTTCTTGGCTCAGACAAATGACTGAACGGTCTCTGGATTGGAGGCTCTGACTACGGCCGTCCTCCTGCCTCCAGGATGAAACTCATCAAGATGGAGCCAGGCTCGTACCCTGCTGCAGCCGCCCTGTGTCACCTGCCCCACAGACATCGCAGGGTCCCCCCTTGTGCCCTGCCCTCACCCACAGGCCACTGAGCCAGCGGGGCTCCTGCAGCGCGCTCTGGGGCGTGGGTGGCTGAGGCTTGGGGTTCTCCATCCAGACAGTGCTTCGGGCCTGGGGGGGTGTGGGTTGGCAAGGAGGGGCTGGTGCACATTTGAGAATGGTAAGGTTGGTCCCTAGGGCTGGGATTTAGCTCAGTTGGTAGAGCGCTGCGCTGCAGTCTCTGAGGTCCCGAGTTCAATTCCCAGCACCGCAAAAATGGAAGAAGGACCTGGCAATCCACTCCCAAGGCAATCCTGAAACAGTCAGCCATTAAAAACCCTATGAGGGTCGCTATGAGTCAGACAGGACTCAACGGCACCTAACAACAACAATAACAAGGTTGGTCCCTCGGCCACAGCAGGCAAGAGGCAGCCGCCTCGTGCCATGAACAACTGTCTGCTGTAGCAGCTGCCCCGGTGGAATGCCAGGATGGTGGGCATCCCCCAAGAACCAGGTGTTGGCCAGGCACCATCCCTGTAGCCATGACGAATGACTGTCCCCGGCCCCAGATACCCAGAAAGAAATGTTCTCCCATCTCAGATGCCTTCCATGGGCTCCCTGGCTGTCTCCTGACCCCCTCTCCAGCCTCAGCCTCCTCAGGGGAGTGGCCAGGGCCAGAGGTCTGCAGAGCCCATGCTGCACCCCTCAGCAAGCCCGGTAGAGCCAAATTGGTGGTCACCTGTGGGCAGAGATGGTGACCACTGCAGTGTGGAGAGCCAGCGTGAGCAGGCATGGAACCGTGCACCTGCAGGAAACTGGGCAATGGGACGGGGCACCAGCGGGGCGCAAGCAGTATCCCCAGGAGGACGGCAGCCTGCCTGGCGGTGGACAGCTTTCCTTGGGCCCCGCCTCTGCCTCCCTGGTCCCCTCTCCTCTGACTTTGACCCCTGCATAGGCCGCCTGCACGGGCCGCGGTCTCCCACCACCTTGGGACCCTAACAGGTCATGCTGGCAATGTCTTGTCTGCCACGTGAGGGACACGGTTGCAGCGGCTAGGGATGAGGATATGGACCTTGCTGGGAGCCACTATTCTGCCCCGAGAGCTGCACGTGGATCGACTCTCGTGCCGTGCCACACACACAGAGTGAGATGCCCAACAGTGCCCCAGGGCTGCCCGAGAGCCCCTGTAGCACAGACCTCCCTTACACCAAGCACCTCACGTCACCTGCTGATGACAATGGACACCCGCTGCAGGAGCCTCTTCTCCAGAGCAGAGCAGTGGCACCCGGAGGACTGTGGACCTCAGCCATCTTGAGTCCCCGAGTGACCGCACCAGGGAGCCTGGGTGACAGGCTCAAGGTCCCCAAGCCCAGCGAGGCCTGGAGCAGGGCTCACGGCTTCCCAGGTAGCGCTTTGTCCTCAGAGCCGGACGCGCCCTCTGCTTGCTCAAGGGGCACACGGAGTTCTGTGCCCAGCCTGCTTCCTGCCACGTGGGCTATAGGACCGGGCACTGGCGGGACGCAGGCAGCACCCCCAGGAGGATGGCAGCCTGCCCGGCAGTGGCCAGGGCACCAGGACCGTGCCCACCTGCTCACTGCGGTTACACAGGAAGTGAAGGGCCTGCCACAGGCCTCTCACGCTGAGCCGGGTGCCCGCGCCCTCTCCCACCGGGCAGGTGCAGCCCCTCCAGCCCGCCCTTCCCGGCGCCCGCAGGAGGCCGCGGTGCTGAAGAACGGCGTGTCCTCTCCACCTGCACATTTCTGCCTCTCCCAGCCCGGAACAGCTCAAGCAGGCTGTGACCTCGGCAAGCACCCTTGAGAGCGTCTCAAGGCGCCTTGAGGAATTGCGCAAGTGGCGCCCCGCATCTGGGCTGGATCTATTATTCATGCGCGCGTGTTCCAGGGAGCGCCGTAATTTAGAGTCTCTCCGAGAGCGCTCTCTGTCGCAGTCATAAACCACGTTCCCTGTGCTCTCAGGAGAAATTACCTTCCCTTGCTCCAGCGAGGGTCAAGCCAGAGGACGCGCCCGGGGAAGCAAGGGCCAGGGAGGAGCTGGGGCCATCTAGGGCTCCGCAGAGCCTCGGGGCCCCATGTTGGGTGCGGCGTGACCTGTCACCTCTGGACGGCTTCCAGAGCTTCGGCTTTCGCAGTGAGAAGTGAGTCACAGCGGCAGACACCTCACAGTCAGCATCTGCAGGTGGAGCCCAGTCTCATAACCGCTTCCATGACCTGCAGTAAGCGATTGACTGCTCTGCAACATTGACGCCACAGGGCCATCCACGCCCGCCTTCCGTGTTGCAGGGAACCAGAACACGGTGGGCGCAGCACCGGGCACACCGAGGCTTAAATCCATTTCATGTGCATATTTGTCTTCAGAATGCTCCCGTGCTTTTAAAAAAGGCATAATTTTTATGTCTGCAGAAAATACA
Source organism: Pedetes capensis (assembly GCA_007922755.1). Classification (NCBI taxonomy): domain Eukaryota; kingdom Metazoa; phylum Chordata; class Mammalia; order Rodentia; family Pedetidae; genus Pedetes; species Pedetes capensis. The sequence continues at coordinate 1,209 of VMDO01013868.1, read as the reverse complement.
AGAACAGAAGTGCAGATTTTTCCAGAGAACACCAGTGACACTACCATACACCACTGATACATGCCAAGGGGGTGGAGACAAACAAAGGAAAAGAAAAAAGAAATTAACATCCATCTCAGATGTGAGAGACACAATTAGAGAAAGCACCTCAAGAAACCGGGAGGCCTGGGCTGGCTCCGAGTTTATTTCTGCTTTGATAACGTGTCGAGTGAGGGCTGGGATTTAGCTCAGTTGGTAGAGCGCCACTCTGCAGTCTCTGAGGTCCCAAGTTCGATTCCCAGCACCGCAAAAATGGGAGAAGGACCTGGCAATCCACTCCCAAGGCAATCAAGAAATAATCAGCCATAGATAACCCTATGAGGGTCGCTGTGGGTCAGATATGACTCTACCGCACCTAACAACAACGTGTCGAGTGTGACAGGGCTGCTTCCTCTCCCTGCTGCACTGCCAGATTCTCATTTCTGTCCCCCCAAAGCGTAGCTACTCTGCAGAAGATGAATAGCATCCCTCAGTGCCCCGCCCAGCCTGCTGTGTAAGAGCTGGCTGCAGCCCCAGTGTCCTCAGATAACGAGCACCCCTCGTCCTGCACTGGGCACGGCCCAGGGCTCCGGCCTCCCTTGGGCTCCCCTGGGCCTTCCTCCTCCATCAGGCCTTGACTGGGCCCTCTCCTGGTCCTCCCAGGGCTTGGTGGAGGCGCTGCCTCAGCCTGTTCTACGTTCACGGTTGTTGGCTGGTGACAAGGGCGCCTGTGTGAGTGCAGAGCCTGAGGTGAGAGGAAGGACAGGCCGTGAACTGAACACCTGCACACCCAGTGGGGCAGCGATGCCACCTCAAGTGGCAGGTGGAGTCGGAGCGTCTGTCACGGGATGACAAGGAGCTGGGCTCTTGCTGTGTTCCTGCCAGCTTGGTGGTCCCCAGAACATGCCCCTGTCACGGCGGGGGTGGTGATGTTCCCCTGAGGGCCAGAGTGACAGCTTAAATCTCCTTTAATTTCCCAGGGCCTTTGTTCCATCTCTTTCCTGTCTGTGGAAAAATATAACCCATCTGGTGGCACGATTTTGTGAATGCACTGAATGCCACCAAATTGTCTGCCTCGAAACAGCAAATTTTACGTTATGTGGATTTCATCTCAATAAAGAAGAGGAACCATCCTGCAAAGCAGACTTCTGGAATGCGGAGGTCTCTAAAGCTATGTGGGACCTTAGAGCT